>JAUCMS010000052.1:6387181-6407245 GCA_032357445.1 Enteromius radiatus | reverse complement strand
CGCATATATTATGTAAAGAAAAACTTTTATTTTGGATGCGATTAATCGCGATTAATCATTGCCCAGCACTAATTAAAACGTGTGTTTATTGCACTCCTCGTCTCCTGCGATCTCTCTGCACCAGCGGCACGTAACGTACATACACATACAGTAAAAATATAAAGTGAGGTTTGGGGTAAGCAACGCAATGCAAAAACATGTAAAAGCTTGCATGGGGTTAGACATCACTTTTTAAAAATATTACTTTGTATTTCTCTCACTTTTCTGATCTTTTAAATACTGTAAATACTGACAGCAACACAACATTTATATTTTATTTTCAGTGACAATATACAGTGAAATTAAGGGTAAATAATGCAATGCAAATTTAAAATGTTATGTATAAAGATATTTTTAAACACATTTATTATTTTTTAGCTTTTTTAATGAAATAATTAAATAAAAATGCGGTAAAAAATATTTACATATTATACTTTTATAATATATTGTCACATATTGTCAGGTAAATATTGCTTTGTTAATTTTCTGCATTTCAGTGCAGATTATTCTACCGTCAGATATCACATTTCAGATCTACAGTCTGAAAATCTGTGAGATAAACAGATTTAGGTAAATTAGGAAGTCTGACCCAAATTGATGCAGCAATTCTTAATTCGGTGCTGTGGGTGACAAGGTTTGATGACATATTCTGGATAAAATATAATTAATGCTGTGATATAAAGGCAAAAATCCAGCCATTTCTGCAGAGAAATCATTGCATAGCGAAACCGTCGACTGTGTTTGGAGAGGCAATTGACTCATTTTCAGCAGAGTAAGGTAACAGACCTGCTGCCGCTTTTTCCGAGGTTTGCTAATAAAATTTTCATGACCTCCACTCATTCTTTAACCTCTACAACAATAAAAAATAGAGACAGATGAGAATAGGACTCCAGTCATCCTCTTCAGACCGGCGTATGCGCGTGGTGGAGGGTGACTGTCTGAAAAGACTGAATGCATTTCCATATAAAGACGGAGAAGCGCTTATTTAGATGTGCTTGACATTTTGGTGAGAGGGGAAGGTTAAGGGTGAGACCGCTGGAATATTAATATCCGTGGCTAACAAACCATTGCAGAATCTCGCCCGTGTCTAGACACTCACTTGGCTTTGCAAATCATCCAGAGCCAAAGGTTTGAATGAAATTAATGTGTGGAATATATTCAGTTGTCATTGGATAAACTCGATTGAGGGGCTTTCATTAATCTTTGGACCCTTTGACATATGCACATTTATTTATTTGTTAGTTTATTTGTTTATTATTTAATCTTTTGTTTGTTTTTTTGTGATCAACATTTTTATTTAGATTTTGTTTCACTTCAGAAACACACCACGGTCCCTAATTCAAAGAACTTTATACAAACAGATGCCATGAAACTGTTCACTTTTACAGAGAAAACAAATACGATGAGAACTAGAAGAAATAAAATAAGAATATCCCATTTTCAGTTTCTCTAATAACATCATAACACAATAATGGTCCAACTCATAGTGCTGTTCTTTGCGCCATTGAGCCGTTTGTTTGTTTGTTTTTTAATATGAATAACAAAGTGTGGTGGATGGGAATGTTTTCATAAATGTACATCTTATTTTCTATAAAATGTTCTATAAAAAAAGCTATAAAATGGTTAAGCATTTCCATGATATGCATAGCCATTTTGATATATATTTGCTCTGTTATTGTTTTATTATCATTATTATTATTTCTAATATTATTTATATATATATATATATATATTAGAAATAGTAATAATAATAATATTAATAATAAATACAGCTTCTAAATGAATATATTGTTACTACAACTACTATTGTTACTAAAATGAAATAAAAAAAATATGAAATTTCAATAATATAAAAAAAGTAATTTAATATATATATATATATATATATATATATATATATTAATTAATTAATTTTTTTATGTTTTTGGAATTTCATATTTTTTTATTTAATTTTAGTATATAGTTTAGTATATATTCATTTAGTAGCTGCATTTATTTATTTATTCATTAGTTTATTCATTAACGTAAACTACATAAATATGAGGTGAAATGGATGACATACATGTTTTATTTGTTTTGTTTGATCTCAATTAATGTTTTGTTAACTTTATATTTGTAGTGTTTTTATATAATAAAAAAAAAGTTTATTTATTTATTTATTTATTTTTAATTTTTTTAATTAATTAAATAAGGCCTTTGTTTCCTATTCGGTATGACTAGGCACTTCAGATATGTTAGCTGACAGGCTTCTCGTGGTCAATCTGTCAGTATGTTTGATGAAAGTCCTGCCTTCAATCCAGCCTCTATTATTTGACAGGACCTCATTGTTCTACATTTTTCCTAGAATTGTAAATGACATCTGCACATATCGGACGTGTCAAGAAGTTGAGAAATAGAAAGCCAGAGAGATGGAAATTAGATAAGGATAACGAAAGAAACAAATGCACATCCACTCAACCCTTCCCTGATCCGATTAGCAGCAGACCTGAGCCCAGACTGATTGATTGAATATGAATAATCGATTACAGCCATCGCTCTGATGTCAGGGTCGTGCTCTCACAGTCAGCCTGATTTAAAACAGCAGCCATTACGCTCATCTGAAGCTCAATTCAATTAGAGCGAGCCAGAGATCGGCGGTTTTGAGTGAGATGTGAGGTAGAAGCGTTGACTCACTGTGTTTTTATTTGGTGCTCCACAGGAAGAAGAAGAAGAAGAAGAAGACGGAGAGAGAAGAGACAACGGGAAGAACGGCAGGATAGAGCCGGTGGGAAGAGCAGATTCATGTCTGGAATCAGCTTCACTCGAGTGAGTCCTCGGTTCGGGAACAGCTTTCTGTCTTTCTCACAATCATCAGGGAGTTCAATAAAAAGCTACTGAACACAAAATGAGATATTTAGGAAAAGGTACAGGCTGTTTTTTTTTGCATACACTGAAAAACAGTCATCAGTGGATGTCAAGCAACAACAACATTTGCATTTGAAAAAGCAGTCCACACAACTAACAATATGATACGTGTTAAGTCATCAGAAATGTATTGTTAAGGAACAAATTGAAGTCTAACAAATGCACTTGATTTATATTTTTCATGTGATATATATATATATATAACATTTTATAACAGCTTAAGTAACATTTATAAGTTAATTAAATAAAAAGTGATTCTCTCAGAATAATTCGACCAGCCCAGCGTAGCAACAGCTCAGCCAATGGCAGATGAGCTGTATATATATAATTCTACTAAGTCTACTAAGACTAGACTAGCTTTTTAATGATGCCTTTTTAATTTTAATTTCAGTAATGGCAGCGGTTATTAATAAGTCTTGTAATGTTGACTCACCCAATCAGACATTAGTGGGCAAGTTTGTGTAAATAGCCTTTTTCATTTAAATCCATTGTTGGGTGACTTCCTGGAAAAGATTACAATATAAGAGTCCACAGCGGCTCATCTCTTCATGCGTTGGTGTGTGTTGTCCTCTCTTCATCCCATACGCCGTGTGTTTCTCTCTCACAGGTGTAGTGTGCACTCCCTGACTGTTAAAAACCCACTGCAGGCCTCAATCTGATCCTAATCACTTAATTGAAGTGTCTGTTTGGCTCCTCCATCGACCCGTGTGTCTTAATGGCCCCTGGGGTTATAGATGGACTTGTGCTGGGCTGGATCTAAACTAGCCTTAGCTTCCCGCTCATAGCCACTCATAGCCGCTCTGTCATGCTCCAAACTTTTTATGTATTGCCTTTTCTTTGTTCACTTGGTTTCTTCTGTTTTGTTTCTCCTCTCATTGCCCTCGTTTGTCAATGTCCCTAGTGAAATGTTGAAGCTGGTTGAGGTGTCCAATGGCGGTGGGCCGCTAGGAATCCACGTGGTGCCTTTCAGCGCCAGAGACAGAAGGTAAAGCTCTACAAAAGCACAGTGAATCCGTTTCATTCTTGTCAATGCATTGCATAGACTGCGTTTTTAATCTTTTCCTTCCTTGCAGTGTTGTTCTTAAAGGGATATTCTACCAAATAATGTTCATTTATTCTCCCTCAGGACATCCAAGATGACCATACGTGATTGTTTTCTTCAGAATATTTAGTACAGAGTATTTTAAGCTGAAATCATGCTCACTGGAGTACCTTTTAGAGTCAAAAAGGCATTAATCCCTGTGGCTCCTGATGATATATCGAGGTCTTATGAAGTTAAACGATTGGCCTGTGCAAGAAACTGAACATTATTAGCTGTAATCTGCTGATTTTATCACAGTTTCAGCTAAAAGTCCTCTTTACAGTTCTATTGAAGAAAAGTCATCTACATCTTAGATAACATGAGGGTGAGCAAATTAGCAGCAAATGTCTGTTTTTGTACGCACTGCTCCTTTAAGACCGGCCTGTTGTGTTTTCAAGTAGCTCTTGGCTGTAATCCTCAGTTGTGTCCTCTGCATCCTTCAGACTTCTCTCATGTCTTGAGAAGTTTCCCTCAAGGTGTCTATGCAGAAGTTGACTTTTATTCCCCAGCATGTACCATCCGTTTGGTTTTTCATCCTTCCTCAAGGACGTATTGACAGTATGGCTCTCTGTCTCGAGTGGGTTCTTCTTGAACACATGTTGGACTTCTATAACCACATTCTCCAGCTGGATAATGAAAGCAAAGCTGCAGAAGCTCAGATTCTCTATAAGGCCACAGAAAGAACAGAACGGGACACGGCTAAACACTCTGCTCCCCTCCAGAAGGACAAAGGGGGCACGGGGCATGGAGGCGAATAAATTAGGTAGCTTTATTGCAATAGAGAAAAGCCTCAATCCGGCCAAGTCAATTCGTCTAAACTGCTTCACCCAATCTGGCTAAAAGCTCATCCATATTATTGGTCATTCACAACATCCAAGGTCAGCTGTGGTAAGAAATGCAAAATGATAAAAGGAAGGTGCAAATGAATGAAAAGTGTTCCAGTTATGTCAGTGACGACTATAAAAGGATTTTGCAGAGAGCTGTTTATAAGCAGTGAAAATGCTCCACTTTTTAGACCTCATTTGATGCTTATTTATGAAAAAGAAGGGGAAAAAAAGAAGGAAAAAAGTCATTTTATGGTTAATTCTTTGACTCTTGAATTGCAAGATTTAGTTCATAGCCACAATAAATTCAACAACAACAATAATGATGATAACGAAGAAAAAAAAAAAATGGTTTATTTATTTTTATACATCATTTGTTGGGAAAAGTCAAGTTTATTTACTACTATACTACTAATCTGTTAGTGAATTGAGTTTTTAATATTAGTTTTAAATCTTAAATAAAATGTATTGTTATTATTATTATTTAAAAATAGTGTTTCAGATTCTAAATAATATTTGTATATTTTAAAAAATTGTAGTTTTAAATTAATAATAATATTAATTATTATTATTATTATTTTTACACATTTGTTTGGGAAAAGTAATAGTTATATTTTGTCAATTACTTACTATTTAGAATTGTTTTAATTTTTTAAAAAATGTAATAATAATAATAATAATAATAATTTTAAAATTATTGTTTCAGTGTGTCTAAATGATGTGATTCTAAATATAAAAATAATATATAATATATTATTAAAATAGAAAATAATTATAATTATTTTTAAATTAAATGATGGATGATGATGATTATTATTATAACTCTGTAACATTTATTGCATAGCATGCTATAAAAATAATTAAAGCAGGGGTGTAAGCATCTTTTCAGAAACTGCCATATTTTTTCTTCTCACACACTGTAGTAATTTGTCCTTGTCGTCTTGTCCTTGAATGAATCTCAGGCTTGTAAATTGTCACACACCTGATACTTTAGTTAATAACTAATCAGAACTGTCAATTATACTCAGCCAAACACAATGGCACACTTCCACAGCAGCAGGTCTGTAACGACTTCATCAGCTCGTCTCTTGTGATTGGTGGGAGGTGTTGAATGTTAACTCATTAGCATCTTGATAGAGGGCACGGAGGTGACGGCGAGGGCTCGGAGTGTCAGCTTCTAAAATGACCAGCATCTTCTCTGCCAACAGCGCGAGACGCGTGACATCTTAGAAAATTACTGAGACGCGGAAACACGGCTCCAGTAACGAGATGGCATCACATGACCAGAGCTCACGGCAAACAAGGCAGGGTCTAATTGCTCGGCGTAAATGGATCCTGATTGCACTGTTATTCAATTAAAGACAGTGGATAAGAACAGGTGGTCTCCTTCCCGCTGAGTCTTCAGGGCCGTCGCTCAAGAGAAGGACGCTCTGCTTATGCTAAAACCATTCAGATTACTGTACAAGTCTGGTTTCAGTCTGTAGAACTAAAACGCTGGTTAAGATGCATGACATATATAATCCAAATGCTGTATATTTCCCAGATCTCTTTTACATTGCATCACCAAGTGATATACTGAGGGAGAGGCTAAATACTAATCAGAATGCTCCTATTACAGCTGAAACTCGTAGCATATATTATGCAGTATGCATACGAGGATCGGAGAGCTCTGTCCGCTTCTTAAAAAACCCTATCTGCTGAGCTCTGAACCCTCTCCCCGGACAGCACGCCGAACACCTATTCTATCTACGATTAATTACAGGCAAGCACGAACTCGTGCATATCCTGTTGGCTGTATTTCTTGTGTGTCTTGAACTCATTTTGCACACTTAAAGTCCCCATGAAATCAAAATGAAAAATTTGAAATGATAAATATGTTGCCTTAAGGGTATCTATAAGCCAGTGTGCTTCAAAACAGTGACACGATTTGCATTTAGAAGATAAAAGCATTCAAAGCTTTCACTTTGCCACTTTTTTTTTTCTTTTTTGACGTCACCTTGTACTTCAGCTTCTCATCAAACTTCTGACCAATCAAATGTGACGCATGATTTTGAGAACTATTTTGTTTTAGTATGAGTCATATTAAATCTAGGGTGTGGCTGCCCGAGCAGATATAAACAAAACGCTCTTGGCTATTTTAAAAAGGGGGCGTGGCTTTTCTATAGATCCCGCCCTGCCTTCCTGTTTCAGTTGAATAACGCTGCATGTTTCAAGGCACTTCAGGGGACTTTTAAAGCTTAGTGTGAGTCTGTTTTAAACTAATGAGTAATGAGCATCTACAGATTGTCCATCAGTCCAGCGGGAGCTCTTCCCCACAGCTGCTTTACATCAAGATCATGGAGACAAAGTGCAAGCTGTGTAATTACTTCACAAGACCACACCATACACTCACCACAGCCAAACCAATCACAGCTGTCTGTTTCTCAGCGGATTCACTCAAAGTATTTAGACCTTGTTTTTTATTTCATTCACATCACTTAACCAAAGTCAGGTTCTGCTGTGTGTGCATCTAAGGATCCTGCCTGCTCTCCTCAGCACACACACACACACACACACACACACACACTCTTAAACTATGTTACTACTAATGTATTGTTTTAGTGAAGGTTTGCTGCTGAAGATTGCTGATGTAACAGACTGGAGCCTCGGGGAGTGTGAGCTCGTAAGCTCTATTTATATCAGAATCTCCTCGTCTCTTTTTAAACCCATCAAATGCGACGCTGTATTTCACATGATTGCGTCTCAGGGTTTGTAGATTAGGGCCGCAGCGCTCTGAATCCGAAACCACCGCAGGTCTGCGAACGCTGCCAAGAAATCCATATGGCCAAAGTCAGCTTAAGTTCAGAAAGTCTTTTTTGATGTATTGAGCTGAAAGAGAGCTGCTAGGAACAGTAAACTTTTCAAAAGTTCAAGATCAATGGGATGTTTTCTTCTTTCTGGATCTGATAAAGGTGACACGGCACTGTTTATCACTAACTCTTATCCTTTCTTTAATCCTTCTTTGAATATGAAATATATACAATGTTCTTGACTGTCTAGTCTTTCATGAAAGGATGCAGAGGACACACAGGTTTGCTTTTTATTGTATGTGATTCTTACCATATTATTCACCATCCACCAAATGCTACTCATTTTTTCTTAATACAAAATCACTGGGAACTTGATTTATTATTATTATTATTATTATGTTTGCTAGTGTGCATTATATTATTATTATTATTATTATTTTTATTAGTAGTAGTATTAATATTAATGTTAATTATTTGCAAGTATTATTATTATTATTATTATTGTTACTAATGGGCCTGATCAATAATATAATAACATATATAATATATAATATATAAACAAGTATACTATTAGAAACAACAACAATAATACTACTACTAATAATAAATGGCTATTTAATCATTTGCACATATTATTATTTATTATTATTAATGTATTATTATTATTATTATTATCTGTAGTAATGACTGTGTGAATAATAATATAGTTATATAATATACTAATGTGTAATATTGTGTATTTTTAAATATTTAAAAAATATTTGTATTATTATTTTTATATTATTATTATTATTATTATCTGTAGTAATGACTGTGTGAATAATAATATAGTTATATAATAATATATTAATGTGTAATATTGTGTATTTTTAAGTATTTTAAAAATATATTATTATTATTATCTGCAGTAGTTATATGATTATATACTAATGTGTAATATTGTGTATTTTTAAATAATTAAAAAAATATTATTATTATTATTTATGTGTAACACAAATTTCAGAAGGTTCTTACAAAAATATTTTGGAAAAAAAAGGAAGTGTGTGTGAGTTTTTGTGGAAGCTGTGTTTACCATGGTACATAATCCTCCAAACAGCATGTACATCCAGTGATTTTAATTGCCATTAAATGTTAGCTAGCTGCGAGCTGGTGTCAGGCTCTGACAGTAATGTGTGGTGTGTCTGATCTGAGCTCACTGTCACTAATGTGTTCGGTTCTGTTCCAGGACGCTGGGTTTGCTAGTGAAGAGGCTGGAGAGGGGTGGGAAGGCGGAGCGGGAGGCTCTGTTCCAGGAGAACGACTGTATCGTCCGGATTAATAACGCAGACCTGCGCAGCATCCGATTCGAACAGTAAGCCCCTCTCTAGAGGAGACGCTGTCTTGATCCTTTCAACCTCTGTCCTTTCCACACTTTCATGAGCTTTCAGCTTTCCTCTAAGCTTTGAGAGTCTCGCCATCAGCCTTTCATCTCATCTCTCTCTGACTAAACAAAGCAAAACATCTCTGTTAAAAGTTTGCAGAAGTCGTCGGTGGATCAGCTGAAGAAGAGAGGTTATTGTGAGGTTGATTACAAATCTTTCTTGATTTCCTTGAAGGTTCGAGCAGTGCGATAATCTATTAAACTTTAACTTTTTTTTTAGCTCAAAACTTCCTCCTCTGTACAAAATGTCTATTTATTGAAATTAACGTGCAAAAACTTGTTAGAGATGTCTGCCGTGAATATATGAACTTATGTCCACCCATGGGCAATCTATTACATCACCAACAAAGTCAGAATGAATAGTCCATTGAGGTGTTAAATGAAGATCACGTTGCACCAGTGTTCAGTGTTGCACATTTTAACCAATCACACACTATTCTGTTGAACTTTGGAATGCAACGGCCAATCAGAGGTGTTCAGATGAGTCATCGCTGAAACTATTGGTTCTGTTGAGTGTGTGTGTTCTCAGACTAAATTCTAGACCATGTATACAGCTTCGGTGATTACAACAAATGTTTTTGAGAGTGCACACAATAGATCAAAGTGATAATGTCACATTCTATAAATCATTTATTTGTAAACCATTTAATTATCTATTTCTAATATTTTTCACTGCAAAAAAAAATAAAAAATGCTTTTCGAGCCAAGATTTTTTTACTTTTTTTCCAGCCAAAATATCTAGAAAATTCTTTAATCAAGAAGGAATTTTAAGACAACGGGAAAAAAATGATCCCGTTATCAGACAAAACAAGTCACAATTAAGTGAGTTTTTACTGGAAAACTGGCAGAATAATCTTGTTTTCTGTATGAAGTAAGATTGTTTAGCTTGCTCTAAGCAAAAAAATCACAGAATTTTTTAATTCTGAAAACAAGACAATATTTTTACTACTCAAGAAAATCCTTCTTGATTTAAGAATGTTTAGATATTTCCGCTGCAAGCAAGACAAAAAATCTTTTTTGCAGTGTTTTTGTTGAATTTTAACCACGTTCGATACAAATTCAGTCCCATACTGTACACGACACCCATGTCTGGTTCTTGCCTAAAAAGATGGGTTTAAGGTGTTTAATAAGTTTGGATGTTTTTAGCCGTACCCTGAAGTTGTCCACCCACATTCAGATATCAACTCTTTCCCGCATTGGAGGAGTGTTTTAGCTCTCTGTGTTTAGACTGAGATAGGAGGCTCTATTATACATCTTCTGAACGTGTACGGTGTGTCTACATCAAAACATGCAGAAGAAATAATTACTTGTGTAAGCAGAGGCATATGACAGTACAATAAAGTGATCATCAAATATTAAACCGTATATATGGTAATATGATACAATAATATAATATACTCAAAACTGAATAACATTAGCAGATAAAATGTCGATCTAAGAAGTGGTAGCAAGCTCTGGCATTGATGACGTTGTTAACAAAAATTTACATTTCTCTTCATTTACTTTAAATCTCGCTTTACATTCAAGTATTGCTAAAACAGAAAAAATTAAGCTTATTTTTTTTATTTTATAATTTTTTTCTCTGTTCATTTCTTTGATGTATTACTAGTGATCAGACATTTATACAACAAACATTTCTGGAGGCCATCTAAATTTTATTAAAATTACATCCTAGGGTGGCTGCCAAAAAAAAAAAAAAAAAATCATAAAAAAAATCAAGCAAGTGATATATTTACTGATATATTTATAGATGACAGATTCAATTTTCTTTTTATTTCTAAAATATTTTAATTTCAGGGCTAGGGAGGGATACAGTTTTTTTTTTATTATTATTATTTTTTTTTTTATGAAATCCATTATTTAGAGACACTTTTGTTTTGAGTCATTAAAATGAAATCCAGAAAACTAAAAATAAAATAACCAAAAACGAAAATTAAAAATGAATTTGACGGGGGAAAAAAATTCACATGCCTTATTTTTTTTCTTTTAATAAATTGCTGGTAATTTATTAGTTTCATGATTATAATTAATCAGACATTTTATTAATAGAGTTTAATTTAAATAATCTAATTTAATATTTAATATAAAAAAATAAAAATAAAACAGAATTTGGAAATGAATAAAACAGATTTCATAGTGTTCTAAAACAACAACTGAGAAAAGATGAGAGTATTGCTTGTAGGCAGCGTTTGCTCCCACATTATCATCCGGAGCTTCCTTTGGTCCAGTGTTGAGCGGCTCGGCCTGGTCCAGATGATCCAAACAAACTGGCCAAACAGGACACAGAAAGGGCACAGCTGCGGGATAATTTATAATCTCATCGACATCATTCAGTCCTCTTACACAAACCCAACAGCACAAGTTAATTTCCCCAGTGACCCAAAGCATTATTATGTTTTAATTGCTTGGCTATATTTTTGCATGAGACCATATATAGGTGGCGCTTATACACCAACCCAGCGGGGTCAAGGATTAAACACGACCTCCTGAGTTACATACACATCGGCTCAATAATGTGAATGTAATACATATTACATAATAGGGCCCTTTGTTCTCGGTATATATTGGCGTCCTCGGGGCGTTGGACTCGTCGATTCGGTGTGTTAGTTATCGGTAAACAAACTCACGCTTTCCATGCTTGTGAAGTCAATTCACAAGAGAGTAACGTTTGAATCTTTTTCTCTCTCACAGCTGCTGGATTCATACAGACTCTCTCTCTCTGTTTCTTGATTGTGTTTCATGCTGAGTTATAATTCATAACGATATTCTAATCTTATTGGATTGTTTGCATGGGTAAATATTTATCAGCGGTTGATCTAGCGCAATGTAATGATGTGTTGATGGAGTCATTTATTATTCAATCAGACAGAGGGAGTCGCGTGATTAGCCGCGTGTCACCGCTTCGCTCGTTTGGAGGCGGGCGGGGCCCCATTTGCATAAAAATAGATGGGCGTCCCTAAAGTGAGAGTCTGTTTGCTCTCTAGATGCAGAGATTGATCTAATGAAGAGTTTATTGAGACGGAAATAACTCGCTGGTTCTTGAGTAAACAGCTCCGTACTGTCGTGGTGTAAGTTTCTGGGTCAAACTGTCTATCTGCACAACAGCAGCGTTAACCTTCAGACCCAGTGTGCTTGATGGCTTTTTATAGGAGTAGTTCAGCAAAAAATGAAGATTCTGGCTTTGTGTTCTCATGTGCATGTTGTTTAAATGGTGACTGGAGCTTGCAATCTCCAAAACTGACAAACAGCATAACATTGGTGTACTGCATTTTAAAGTCACATGATTGATTTATGTGAGGAACAGACTGAAATTTGAGCTATTATTCACCATAAATCGTCTGCTTTTGCCATAATTTTTGATCTTGCTTGTATAATTTTATATTTTATGTTTTATATTTTATATTTTACAATGCATTACAATGATGAATAAATTATATTTTGGTTTGCTCCTCAGACTTCAGATCTCAGAGTCAGATTCTATGCTATGCTATGCTATTATTTTATTTTATTTTATTTTGATATATTTTTTTTGTGTGTGTGTATATATATATATATATATATATATATATATAGTTTGTATAATTTCATATTTGCTATTTCAAGATTCATAATATATATATATATATATATATATTCAATTCTGTTCTATTCTATTCTATTCTATTCTATTCTATTGTAATATGTAAGCAAGACTGATTAAAAGTGACATAAAAGCATATGATTAATATAATGATGCTAAAAATTAAGCTTTGATCACTGGAATCAATTACATTGTATTATTTGTCCACATAAAATATTGTAATTTTAAATAAAAAATAAATTTAAAATATTACTGTTTAGTAAACGCTGTCTTGGTGAGCAGAAAATACTTCTTTCTAAAACATAAAAAACTCTTACCGACCCAACATTTTTAGGCTTGACCGTTTAAGCTGTATATACTGTAGCGTATGTATTAATTATAGAATATCTCTTGTAGGTGTTAATAAGGAATGCAAGCAAACAAACAAGTATATAAATGGGTCAACTATTCCTCTTTTAAAAAGATCACTGTATATGCATCAGTTACTTCTAAAGCGCTCCATCATATACATCTTCACTTTATTGATTGATTGATTGATTTAGACTAATCCAGTTTTTTAGTGCTTCTTTTCCTGTGTCTTATAGGTTTGATGGACTGTTTTTGTCCTCCGTGTGGCACACTTATGAAAACAGATCCTGCTTCCTGCCTCTAATACGTTTCACTGCTTCCTCCCCAAGGCTTTGCGATTATGGAAATGGCAGATAATGTGAATTAACCTTGTTTCCAACTGTACTGTTACAATTAGCCAGCGATTAAGCAAGCCCACCTTTTGACCTCTGCATGTGCTCTGCTTTTAACAACCCAAGTACTTAGGAAAAGCCTGTTCAGTAATTGACAACGAGATACATCCTTACTGAGACACGTGTGTGTGTGTGTGTGTGTGTTCTCTCCCCTCAGGGCCCAGAATTTGTTTAGACAGGCTATGCGTTCTCCACACATCCTGTTCCATGTGGTTCCAGTGGTAAAGAAAACCCAGTACGAGCTGCTGTCTCAGAACGAGCTGGGTCTTCAGGCGGCTCCGGGCCCCGGGGACAGGGCCAGTCTAGTGGGAGGAGGCGTGGAATACAGCCCACGGAGAATGTCCAAAGCCGAATCCACCCTGGGCTATCCCACGTTACCTCATCTAGCAAACAAGACCCTGCCGGGCCCCATCCATCTCTCCAGACCCACCAGCGCCGCCTCTTCTGTGAGCTACTCGAAGAAGATCGGCCGCAGGTTCAGCGTCCAGCTGAGGAAAGGTACAGTTACACAGACTCACAGCACTTACAGTATATGACCTCCCGTATGAGTAACTGAAATATCCCACAGAGTCCGATTCGGTGGAGCGCTGAGGGGTCGGGCCGGATGCAGTTTGCAGTCTTTTTCAAATCTGCAGTGTTTGGCAGAATTAATATAGATGTGGGAAAATGTCTACAGTTGCCGAAAGCAACATTTAATTAAACAGAATATTAGAAAAAAACACAAAGGCCAAGTAAAACATTTGCTTTTCTCTGGAAAACAAGTTTTAGTGTATTTTACAAACAAACAAATAAATACATAAATAAATATTGTATAGTTTAGTTTGTCTGGTAAACAAGTTAAATGCAAAAGGTGTTATTTTAGTATTGTTTGTGTATTATTACAGCATTAATCTAACTATTTTTATTGATATTTTAGTGATATTTTGTAATTTATTTTTTTCATTATAATTTAAGTTTTAGCAATTTTGTTATGTTTGTGATTTTTGAAATTCATTAATTAAATTTTTATTAGTATTATTATTAAGCATTATTTCTGGTATTATGCATGGCATTATTGTAATCATATGGCAAATTGAATGTGAACCCACACTCATGCATGTGTTGAACTTTTAATTAAATTTTTTTCTAATAATGATCATACTGGAACAAATTCAGAAGCACGCAGTTCTCTAGAATGCAATTATATGACATCACTTTAAGATCTAATTAAACTAAAATAAACTATTAGACTCTGTTGTCAAATGCTTTTGGCCACTGAATATGTAAGAAACACGAGACGCCTTGTTGACTTGTTAATCGAAACGCCCTTGCGGTAAAAAAAAATAACACACGGCCTGCATTTATTTGTTTGTTCTCCTCTGAAGTCGCCTGTACTTTCTGCTGTTTTAATAGCTGATGATATCTGTGCAAACGGCGGTGTATCTTCTCCGCTGTAGAGACTAGCATTGTGTAACTAATGCAGTTAGTACTTCAAAGGACTCTATCTGCTATTGTCAGGAAAGTGCAGATGCAGCTTCCTCTCAGACTCGCGTTCGGCTCCAAATCCCATTGGTTCTGCACGGAGCCGCGTCTCAGCGTTTCACAGCTGGAAATGTCTATCAGAGATACCACAAACAGACACAAACACACGCATGTTTGTGCATAAACCGCAACGTCGTAAGAATATCTATAACTGCGCATGCAGCAGCGCCTCTGATCTCGACTAGCGGCGGCTTTTGAAAGAAAACTTTGTGCTGGTCTGATGCTGTTCTCCCTCCCTCTTCGTCACCCTGTCCTGGTCTCAGAGATGGTGTAATCACATGCTCCGGCTTGTTTCCATGAAAGAGCAAAAAGACATTTCTTTGTCAGCGAGCTTGTCACGTTGGCATCTATTAGGTTAACGCAGCAGGAGAGCTAGCAGTAAAGACACAATTAAATCCTGACAACAAATGGGCCGGGCTTCAGCGCCGTGTGAAATATGGAGCGGGTGGGGGAGGGCTAGCCTTTAATTGAAAGAGAGAGTTTTTAGCTGTCACATGCAGGAGTTACTTAATGCAACACGCCATTTCTTTTGAAAATAGGCTCATTTTCCTACTCCCCAAGAGTTAAACTGTTGAGTTTTACTGGTTTTGAATCCATTCAGCTGATCTCTGGGTCTGGCAGAGCACTTTTAGCTTTAGCTTAGCATAGATCATTGAGGCTGATTAGACCGTTAGCATCATGTAGTTACATCGTGTACTAAGAGCAAAGTAAAATCAAAAGGCTGATATAACTAGGGAACTTTGGATTAGGCAATGTGTGAAAATAGTCCCCAGCTGTTTCAGGCACTGTGTAACATCAGTGCGCCTGCTGCAGCCGGATTAGTAGATTAGTACGCCGGAATGAGAACATAGTTCCTAGCCACATCGGTGTTGAAAGTGCACTGACAAGCATTGATGGTAAACTATACTTAAATGGCATTTCTATACTTCATCTATTTCAATGTATTTGTAATCACACATATTGTAAAGATGTTAGTACAGGTAAAACGCATTTACTTTCAATGTAATATGATAAAAATGTCAGTCCACAATCATAAACAGTGTATAGATTTAAAGCACAAAAAAAAAAAAAAATCTTTTTTGAGTTAGTTGCCAAAGTAACATTTAATTTAATTTATTTTATTTTTTTTATTTTTAATTTATTTAATTTAATTTTATTTTATTTCAGTTAGTTGCCAAACAACATCTTTCATTTACATTTTGTTTTTATTATTGGAGATTATTTTATTTTATTTTATTGCCCCTTATTTTATTTTATTCGATTTTTCCCACCCTGTCCACACGAATGCAGTTATTTTCAAAACCACTGCTTTTTCCATGCGGTTTGGCATTTTCATGTGGACAGAGATTGTTTTAAAACTGAAGAAGGAAAAGCTCGGTTTATAAAAATACCCATGGCCTTAGTCTTAACTAAATTAATTGAAAACATTGTCACAAACTCTAGTTCAAGGGGTTGTGGGTAATATTACCTATAAAAGCATGTATGGACATGCAGAGATTTACAGAGACACTACACCATCTGACCCTACCTGGCATATATAAACCTCATAGTATTCAGGACACAATGATCTAATCTTGTTTACTATGTTTACTAGGGTGGGTCGTATGTAAATTGAGACTCAGCCCTGACTAGCAGGCCTCTCTGCAGGAGCCCTGAATCTAAAAACAAAGCAGATGTTCTGGCACGTGTGCTGGACGGAGAGAAGAGATCCTTCAGCGTTTACTCAGACAAACACCGAAGGCTTGCTCTCTGCCCGGGATGCTCTCTGAGTTTGTTCAGTCCGTCAGAGCTCTCTCAGATTGCCTTCAGCTCGTCGTGCCAGCTCAGAGATTTATATGCTCTGGGCACTTTACCACCTACAAATAAAAAAAAACCTTCTAGATTTATGAAAAACAATGTTGTCTTTATATCAAATTCAAGTTTGATTCGGTGACAGGTGCACTGCTGAAATAAAATAATGCACCTAATGCTGTTTATGCTCAAGGTTCATTCTGCTGGAGTGACTGCAGTGCTGAAAAGCTCTCACTTTGTGCTTTTATGGGCTTTTTTAAACACATCAGTCAAAATGTAATGTAAAAAATATCATTTTATGCCTCCTACGCTTTTTTTTTTTTCAAGGTCCTGATTTTTCCAATTCTTTTCTCAATGAATTTAAATGCTTCACTTCTGTTCCTGGGTTATATGAACACTCTCTCTCTCTCTCTATCTACAGTATCTATCATTCAATCATTATTGGTTGGTCGAAAGGAGATGATCTTAAACAGTAAACTTTTTTAACATGTTTTTTTTTTCTCAGGGGGAAAAAAGTACTTTTTTTTGCTGGTTTTACAGTGTTCAGATATTTTAATGGAAAATAAGACAGATATGATTTATGTAGGGTTTTCTGTTCTCCCGCTCGAGCGTCACTCATTTAAAAAGTCTTTCCTCCATTAGTGCATTTGTCCTTTTTTCTGGTTATGATAGTCTTAAAATAGTATTTTAAGAGGTCTGAGACCACACCGTCCTCTCTCATTTGTCTTTCTCTCTCAACCTCTGATAAATTAATGGATTCCAGAGAACATTTTCCTAATTTCTTCCTCAAGCTGTAATTTTCTGTACTGCCTTGCTTTTTTTAAGCTTTAAGACTTTGGCGCAGTTAAAAAGACACCATTTTATTGTCTTTCTCTCATATAATTCCAAAAAGAGAGTAGAGACTGTTCCACATGCATGATTAATTAGTGTTCCATCACTGTAATTACTTGATTGTAAGCAGTTAACAACTGAATGTCCTAATGCCCGAAAGTTTGATTGTAGTAATTATCCTATAGAAGGCATCAGGTGGGGTTTAGTTATTGACTCTGGCTTGACTTCTCCTGGCTCAGACTGAATAAACTACAGAAATGACACATTAAATGAAAGTACAGTTTTGGAGAGGCAGAAATATAAAAGCTGCCATAGAATGTAAAACTGAATTGAGCTTGGCATGGTTGAATAATAAGAGTTGAGTACGTGGACATAACATACTGTGAGTCTTGTTTCCTACTTCTTATAGAAATCAAGTGTTTGCAAAAGACGACACTTCCAACACAACACAGACTGTTTGGTAACAGTCTAGAGGCGTATCGGATGATCGGATAATAGGCTGATTGGGAAAAGAGTGTCAGCTGTGATTAAATTAGTTTAACTCTAAATATCATACAATTGAAATGAACAAAGCCAATTTATGGAGAAATATGAAGATAATGATTAGTTCTGCTGTTTATAAATTATGCTGAATATGAATGACATATTTCTTAGTAATTTAGGGTTTATTTTTTTTGGTCAACATTAAAAGCGTACTAATACACACTATTGTTTATATATTGTAGCTATACTATTTAACAATATTTTACCATTTAGAAATGTTAAAAGCGTCACAGAATGGAAATGAATGGGGTCAGTTATAGAGTAACAGAAATGTAAAGCATATAAAAAAATCTGACATGAATTTGTCTGTTAAAATCTTTATTTGTTGTAAAGTTGTTTAAATGATAATATTTGGTATTTAGAATTTCTGTAAAATGTCTATAAAATTAGATATAACTTATAAATGAACAAAGAAATGGTTAATAGGTTTTATGGTTTTTTTTTGACCATTGAAATCAAATTTTGTTGTTTTTTTGTTTAGCTTTAATTTTGCATTTAATAACAGCATTTTAATATTTACAATTGAGCCTCATTAACTTCTCATGTAAAGTTAGCCAAACTTTGTTGCAATTTCATAGGCTAAAATGTCCAATGTTATTAGTGTATCTTTTGTATGAGGAAACAGCTTCTTTAAACCAAGCAGCTTTCTGTCAACATGACTAACTTTAACCTGTTGCAAAAGATTGCACTGGTTTCTGTTAAAAGGAATGGGGGAAAAAAAGGGAAAAATCTTAAGTTGGTCATTTGTTAACTTTCGCAAGCTGCGCAAGCTGAACTAAATTTGTGTTATGATGCCAAAAATGTTGTTTTAATAAGCATAACTTGCTTGAAGCTGGAATATTGCATTTAACCTGTTGAAAAAATATCCCTTTTCGGGCACAGCCCGTGAACACGACAACATGATACAAGCAAACACAGACAGTCCTGAGGGCTACAAATGTGTCTCCAGATAAAAATACGTGTCCGGTCTATCAGTCTCTCTATCTCCCCCACTGCCTTTTCTTTTACCATTACAGATGATAAGGTCAACCTTACTGATCCCTGTGTGTCCCGACCATTACTCCTTCCCTGCTCTTTTCCTATTCGTATTCATTTGGCACTCCCAAAAAGGTCATTTTGTGGACAGGGAGCAAATTGCAGCGCATACCCCGCGTCTGAGCCCCTAACTGCATTTTCCAGGATTTACTAACGTCTGTGGCGAGCTGTAAAGCTCAATTTGCCTGATGCATGTGCACATCAAGACCCTTCAAAGCCTGGGTTTGAAGGGAGTCGGCCTGCTTCTGAATGTCGTGCAGGAGCTGGCGTGACGGGCCGAGCATGCCATGTTTGGGCCCGCTAGATTTGTTAGGCGCGTGCCGCTGAAATGCACGGGGCTAAATCTGACTCACACAGATGGGTTTGAAACGTTTAATTAGGGTGGCCTGTGTTGCCACATGCTTGGGCTTTGCCTGTGTAATTTGTGTTTGTGTGCATAGGCGGTCATGGAACGCCGTAGTGTTTTTTTTCCCCGCAGTAACCTTAAAAGACATAAAAATATCTGTCTGATGGATTTCAGATTAGTTATTAGATACAGTAGACTTGAGCAGGACTGTAATTTTACTGCGGACAATATGCAGTCCGTTTCAAATATAGAATTCGTAAAACGTTTGCAACACATTGGAAATTAATACTTTTATTCAGCAAGGAAATTAATCAAAAGTGACAGTATAGGCATTTCAAATCTTTTAAACAAATGTTTCTGTTCAACGAAATGAATGAATAAATACATCACAATTTCCATAAAAATTTCGGGCAGCACAACTGTTTTCAACATTAATGATAATCAGAAATGTGTGTTGAGCAGTAAATCAGTATATTATTATGATTTCTGAAGATCATGTGACATGTGATAACGATGCTGAAAATACATCACAGAAATACATTATTGTCATGTCGGGTGCGTGTCCGTCGTTTGTGCGAGAGTGTATGCCGTACCTCTCGGCGAGGCAAAGAGCAGAGGAC
>JAUCMS010000052.1:6344495-6363012 GCA_032357445.1 Enteromius radiatus | reverse complement strand
GTGACCCTGACACGAATAAATAGATTTTGTGCTAATTTCGTGATATTGTCACGACCTGCCGTGCGACTGGGTTGAATCTAATATATAAATATATTTTTAATAATAACCCAAATGACAAAATACTATGGCAATATAGTAAATACTATAGTGTTTTTGAGACATACTATATTAAATGACTTTACTCAACTATAGAGTATACTATACTAAAATACACTAGAGTTTACTATATTGTATTCCACGATATTTATTATAGTTTATTAGTTCAATATAGTACAGTATGCTGTAGCATTTATTAACATTAATCATTAAGTTTTGTAAATACTACAATATATTCAGTATAATACACTTTACTATAGTATGATTCAAAAACACTATAGTAATTGCCATAATATTTTTTCTTATTACTATTTTTATAGCTATAAAAAGCTATTATTAAAAGCTAAGAATGAAAGTCATTTCTATAGTTCTGTGTTAGCATGCTAGTGCAGTAATGTGAAGTGAGCTCAGAGAGTCATAGCCAGTTTTCCCGTCTAAACAATCACTGTTTCTCAGATGTTTCCTGCTGTTTAACAAACAAACCTTTGTTACGTAAGTCTGCTTTCCTGTTGGCATTAGTGAATGACTTTATTTCCTAAAGTTTAAAATATTTTCGTAAGTGTTCATTCTTAAGATGAGAATCCAGAAGATTCGACCCATTCGAACACACTGCTATGAACAAACCGAGCGGGACGATGGACTGAAGCTCACCTGACGCGCCGCTCTCCTGGCCTCCCAGTAAGGTTTGGAGTCTTCTACGGCTTTACCGATCTTCTTGACCTGCTCGTCCAGCTTGACCGTGGCCTCCACTAGGACAGCACGAAACTTCTGCCGGGAGTCCTAAAGAGCAGAGAGTGAGTAAATCAAATGCTCGAGTATATCAAAAAAGGCCTGTAGTACCACAAATTCATCTCAAACGGGTCAAATTCAATCTGTGGTTAATTAGTCCAAGATATAGATGGCTTTGTATCAGATTTGGTGAAATATAGCATTGCATCACTTGCTCTCTAATCAAACTACTGCAGTGAATGGGTGCCGTCAGAATAAGAGTCCAGACAACTGATAAAAACACCACTCCAGCCCATCAGTTAACATCATGAGAAGACACAAACTGTGTTTGTAAGAAACAAATCTTTTTTAAGTAATTGTTTACAAACAAAATATAGGTCTATAACCCATAATAACGCTTCCTCCAGTGGAAAAAAAAAAACATCTTTGGGTGTCTCATGCAACCTTTTACTTTACAAGATGTTAACTGATGATGTGGATTACTTGTGACTCTCACTCTGACGGCACCCATTCACTGCAGAAGCAACTGATGCAATGCTACATTTCTCCAAATCTGAAACAAACTCACCTACATCTTGGATGGAGTAAATTTTTTTTTAGCTAGTGTTCATTTTTGGCTGAACTATTACTTTAACTGAACTTTGTATCCTAATGCGCATTCACACTCCTAAAGGTCAATCAGATTTAAAAAATTGCCTTTTTGTGTGCAATATGCATCAGAGAACAGTGCTGTCAAAGGCTCACACTATTTCCATGGACATCATAGTATTGTGATGCATTATGGATCATATATTTCATTCAACTGTATGAACTACTGAATAAAAGACAGTGACAGATGAATTCTTGTCTTTGCGTTGACAGGCATATTCAAGAGTGAATTACAGTGGGAAATCTGAATAAATCTCAATGTACTAAAATGCTCATCGTATCCAGGCAGCGTGAACTGCATGCTCAAGAATCTCTCTGAATTATGAGCATCCATCTTCCAGTTTCAGCAATGAAACGCCTCAATAATCAGCCTTTTGTAGCACCCTGAAAAGCGCTGCTTCAGCTAACTCAATTCAGCATTTAACACAGTTAAAGAATCCACACCCTGCTTCTAGACAGAAGACTCCCCCTCACGCTGAAGAAACCATCACGTTTGTTGCATAAGACGAGCAGAGGGAAAGTGCGTGTGTGTATGTGTCCAGCTCTGAATACTTCTGTCGTCGGGTGGGTTTGGTCGGTTGTTTTTAAAAACACTGACAGCTACATCCTTCCACGCAGGACCTCGATGACCAAAGGCACGTCAGAGGGATTTAGACTTCCTCTGACAGAAGGACACTTCCTGGTTCATTCTGCTGAATAACCACAGGCCCAAATACATTCAGATACTGAGAACTGTGGACGAGAATCTAACAAATAGTCCTGAATCTGAAATTAAGAGGACTTATCTCCAAATTCTAGGGTTACTAAAACTATTGAAAACACTTTTTGTTAATTGAAATGAGGATGAAAATATATTATTATAGTTTTTTAAAATACTATTTTAAATGAGTTTATTTTTATGTTTTCAGTTGTCATTTTAATTTTAGTTGAAATGTTAGTAATTTTGTGTTTTGATCATATATATTAAGTTTATTTTTTTTATGTTTTTGTTTTTTTTTAGGTGTAGTAGTTTCTCAACTACATGAAGAATATGAAATCCTGTATTGTTAACTAGCTAAAAAATAAAATAAAGTTCTTGTTATTTCATGTAACGACAATTTTAGTTTCAGTTTTAGTTTTAAGTTTAGTTAACTAAAATAACCCTGAGCGCTAAAATTACTAACTGGAAATAAATACTTAATTAAACTAAAATTAAAAAAAAAATATATATATATATATATATATATAATTATTTAAAACAAAAATAGTATTGTAAAAAGAAAAAAAATGACAAAGCAAAGAAATTTAAAATGAAACTAAATAATAAAAAAAATGAAAAATATAAAAACAACAACTAATTCACTAATAATATATATATATATATATATATTTAAATATGACATCTATAATAGTGTATCAATAATACTAAATTAACACATTTAAATTGCACACGTTCCATTAATAAAAACAAGTGTTTGCAAAATAAGATCTGATAATCACAGATATATATGGTCAATCTTTAAGGTCTAATTCTCGCTATTAACAAACCATTTATTATGCCTTTGCCTCAATAAACTTCTAATGTGCTGCTTATTAATAGTTAGTAAGGTGGTTGTTACATTTAGGTATATAGTCAAGCTACTGTAAGTACTAATAAACAGCTTATTAATAATAGGCATGCTAACAAGCAACTTTAATAGTGAGAATTGGTCTCTATACTAAGGTGTTACCATTTTTATATATATGTAGATTTAGATTTAGACCCTGAACAAAATGTTTTTTAAGTGATATTTTCTGAAATACCTTTTTATACCATGGTATTATCATTGTTTACCATGGTAAGATCACGTTACTTTTTCTAAGGAAATCATAAATTAGCTGAAACAAAACATGGAAATGAACGTTCTTGATCCCAATTTAGCAACTGGAAATTACATCTGTGTGTTTCTCCTCCAGAAGAAAGTCATCCGGGTTAGGAATGACAAACATTTTCCTGAACTTCTCCTTTAGCTGTCGTGGCTTGTGGCTTTCAAGGCAGGAATTCCAGACTCGAACACTAGAGATTTCCTCTGTCAGCTCAACAGATATAAAGGGTGTCAGTCACACTTCCTATTGGTCCAGTGGCGGAAGGGGGAGGGTCTGAGCTTTTAGACATTTTCCACCCAAATTCCACCCGCAACCATTTTCAGAGACAACAGTGACAGCCCAAAGCAAGCATGAACCTTACCTCCAGTTCCGTCTCCCATCTGTTGATGTTATCTGTAGACTGATTCAGCTTCTCCAGTTCACCCTGGATAAGAGATAAAGCGAGGCAGAAGGAGTTAAGATCGCAGTAAGATGTCTTTTGCAACACCAGCAGGCCGACAACATCTGGAAAGTGTTATGGAAGTAACCCAACACTGAGATTAAACTCATATGTATGATTTTCCTGCGAAGTTAGCTACACGCTGATGACACACAGATGTTGTTATCATTACAATATGATGTGTTTATTTTTTTTTTATGGGTGGAGGATGAAAAACCAGTTCATCTAGCACAACTAGCACACACTCTAGAAGACAAATGCATCATTTTTAAGTGACTTTCCACAAAAAAGCATGATTAAAAAAATGTTAAAAAAATAATTAAAAGTGATCAAATAAAAAAAATGATGGATAAATTAATCTCAATATAAATCTTGCTAGAAATATCGAGGACTATGTCAATGCATTAGAAAATGACTTATAATAACCTATATTGTATATAACCTACACACAATACTTTTTACACTTTTAGGTGTTCTATGAAACACATGCTAATAATCTTGCACTAAAAAAATGACTTAATTCTGTATGCAGTGCACGTGATCTTAACTGTTTCCTTTTCAGGGGGAAAATTAGTTCTAAATATGACGTCAAAGTAAACATGATTTACAACGCGGTTCCAAACAATGAAACAATGTAACAGAATATAAGAGCTGATGTAACGGTGGGGTTCCCCTTATCAGATCAAACAACAGCTGCTCAACTGTTTGAGCAAGCAGAACATTATCTGATCGGATTATTAATGCATGAAGCTTTCTGATGAATTTGCACTGATCGAGCTTTAATCCAATCAGAGTTTGATGGCTCGGGGTGACTTCGGTTTTGATTTCGAGAAGGTTAAACAGGACTAACTACATACACATCCATGTGTATTAACACATTTCGTTGTAATCCGGTTTAAATGGCTCTTCTGTCGATATGAATTCTGTATGTCGTTGCTCTGTAGCCTACCTGAATCCTGGGGTCAACCTCCTCTTCCTCCAGGGATTCCGAGTCTTCATCAGATTTGTTATCTTTCTCTGTGTGGTTCATTTCGGTAGCAGACGTGATCCGTCTATTACTGGCCGAACAAAGCGGATCTCTGTCCGGGATAACGGGCTCAGATGATCCGCGCTCGCTCCATAACTACATCCAGAAAACGCGATTAAAAGAAAAGCGTACTATCTTTCCTCATATCCAAAACATGACCTACTTGATCTACCGAGACACACACACACACACAAAACACCGGCAGACTGAAGAATGAGAAGCGGCTGGAGCTCTGAGATCCGCGGAGATCTTGCCCGCCCCCTCCGGCACAAACACTCGCTGTCCTGAGGGTCACTGCAGTTCACACACACACACACACACACACACACACTGAAGCAGGCTTATTTTAAGCATATAGTCTAGCTATATGGCTATAGCACATTCGCTTTTTTATTTAATAGAGTATTTAAATCAAAGGCATATTTTGTGCTTATATTAAAATGCTTGTCCATGGAAATTACTCTCATTCTTTGTATAGCACATAGCTAGGTGATGAATGTCTTTGCTGTTTTCTTTTCTGTCAGTTTGCAAACTACTAAACAAGCAGTTTCCTCGGCTGGTTCAATCCGGTTTGTTCTTATTTGATGGCAAAACAAAACCTAGTCAAGTCTAAACACAATGCTACTAATGCTCAGATTTGTTATAAACACTCTGCTAGTCAGGAATCTGTTCTCAGTTCATATAATATAAAACTGTTATGCATTAGTCCTAAAAATGTAGGCCAACTATATTAAAATAAAAAATAGCGTTTCTTCTAGAGATCGGGTAAACGAAGAGATGAGTAGATGAAGGGCAAACATTAGTTTGTAAAGTGATTTAAAGTGTAGTGAAGCATTTCAGCAGATTATCAGTTTCCAAAAGAGCCTACTGACCTGCTTTAGTCAGAGGAAAAAATACCAGTAACTGGATTTATGGCGCCCTCCAGTGGATGAGAATAAACATACAACTGGAGTCTTTTCATGTGGAAAATTCTAATCTTCCAGTCTGTGGTTGTAACTAATAACACTGTCTGGTGTAACTCAACAAAATGTAATGCCTATGATATACCATAGAATATAGAATATTCCTTACAAAACGATTTTTATTACATTTAAATGAAACTATATTTTAATTATTATGTTGCTCTAATAATTCATATTTAATAAAGCATGTGCAAATAACCACATTTAAATTGTATATACAGTGGAGGGAATCATTATTTGACCCCTCGCTGATTTTGTAAGTTTGTCCAAAGACAAAGAAATGAAAAGTCTCAGAACAGCATCGTTTTAATGGTAGGTTTATTTTAACAGTGATAAATAGCACATCAAAAGGAAAAAAATAACTTTAAATAAAAGACAGACACTGATTTGCATTTCATTGAGTGAAATAAGTATTTGAACCCTCTAACAAAAAAAAAAAAGACTTAATAGTGACAAAACCCTTGTTTTGGTCCACTCCTCTTTGCAGATCATCTCTAAATCACTAAGGTTTCGAGGCAGTCTCCATTGGTTTTCTATTGGTTTGAGGTCCGGAGACTGACCAGGCCACTGCATCACCTTAATGTGCTTCTTCTTGAGCGACTCCTTTGCTGCCTTTGCTGTATGTTTCGGGTCATTGTCGTGCTGGGACACCCATCCACGACCCATTTCCAGTGTCCTGGCAGAGGGAAGGAGGTGGTCGCTCAGGATTTTACGATACATGACTCCGTCCATTTTCTCGTTGATGCGGTGAAGTTGTCCTGTGCCTTTAGCAGAAAACACCCCCAAAGCAAAATGTTTCCACCTCCATGCTTGACGGTGGGGACGGTGTTTTGGGGGTCATAGGCAGCATTTTTCTTCCCCCAAACACGACGAGTTGAGTTAATGCCAAAGAGCTCAATTTTGGTCTCATCTGCCCACAGCACCTTCTCCCAGTCCCTCTCTCAATCACTCAGGTGTTCAGACGATCTGCTCATGTGTCTTCTTTAGCCGCACTGCAGGATTTTAATCCATTGCGGTGTAATGTGTTTCCAGTGGTTTTCTTGGTGCCTGTGGTCCCAGCTACTATGAGGTCATTAACTAACTCCTCCTGTGTAGTTCTAGGATGATTTCTCAGCTTTCTCAGAACGAGGTGAGATCTTGCGTGGAGCTCCAGACCGAGGTCGATTAATGGTCATTTTTTTATGCTCCTTCCATTTTCAAACAATTGCCCCAGCAGCTATCACCATCTCTCCCAGCTTCTTGCTGATGGTTTTGTAGCCCATTCCAGCCTTGTGAAGGTCCTTGAACAGCTCTTTGGTCTTTCCCATGTTGGAGAAACGACTGGGGTCTTTAACGAGGCTGACTAATTGAGTAGGAGTGTTTAACCACTCTGTGGGAGCCAGAAGTCTTAATGACAACGGCATTCCTAATCATCATTCTAGTATTTCTAATAAAATGACAGCAAAAAAAGACATTCGTATTGTCACTTTGTATTGCGGTTGCATGTGTCCTTTTATAATCCAGTATAGTGTATGCAAATATATCAAATAAAGTCACGCCAGGATTTATTATTAAAAAGACCAACTTACATGTTTTCTTTCTTTCTCTCTTTGTCTGGTGAAGGATGGCGTCTCGCAGCAGTTTTCTGAGTTCACGCACACAAGCGTATCTCTCATTAACACATTAGTAGGCCTCCTCTCAAGACAAATGGCTCTTTAGCAGGGCCAAACCACAAACATTAATAAAGTGACCTAGTTAGAGCAGAACCTCTAGCAGCCGTTTCAGTGTACGTACATGTTTGTGGCCAGTGTAATAACCATCATTAAATAAAGCCTAATGTTTGCTGGAGGTTGCATGCAGGTTGAGTTACCATGCATTACGCTCTTTTGACCATGGGATGATTTTGTCATACAATGTTTCACCACTGAACTGAAATAAAATAAGAAATAAGGAAAGTTCTTGTTACATGTCTTTACTATAGTAGTAAAAATAAATTATGCATTTTTTACATGCACTAAACCAATCCCTAGTCCTACATTAATTGCATATTGTTAATTAGTATTATTACGTGCTTGTTCTATAAGTTGTGTAATTGCACTGTAGCAAAGACACGTGAAAATAAAGTGATACCAAAATTGGATTTTGCATTATATACATATGCATGCATATAAATAGCATTCCACTAGGTGATCATACAGCTAGTACCATATCCATATGATATGATTAAAACAGAACAGATGTTCAATAAAGAATAAAGCTTTAGTGTAGGCTGTTTACAGTTGCTAAGCAACGCAGTATCTTCTTTGTGCATTAATATAGAATTGAGTTGATGTGAGGTGAACTTACATCAGCTTCGCTTTAATAGCTGTGAATGTCACTTCACTTAACGATCTGTACAGTATAATGAACTGGAATGTGTTCTGTTTGCACATGAATGCAATAATCCTTCAATAAATATAATTGGTATCTTCATTTCATGCTTCATTTTCAAACAATGCAGGGAATTCTGGGAATATCAATTTATGGATTTTCCTTGTAAATTTTACAGGAATTTACCATCGACCGTTAAACCGTTTTTTTTTTTTTTATAGTTAAAATCCCAGTGATGTTTTACAGCGCATGCTATATAGTCATTTTATTTATATAGCACCTTCGATAACATCTCAATGATACTTAATTCTGCCTAATTTGGACCAAATTTAATTCACAGCTGACAAATCTGACAGCAGATCTGACCTCTGTTCTTTAGTTTCCAGCAGTTGTGTCTATGGTGTAGGTGTGGTGTGTTTAAAGGCCGTTGGTTCTTGTTATTAGCAGAGCTTCAGTCTGGCCAGAGTTAATTGGACGTGTCTCTAATGGCCTAATCGAGTGTGATGGAGTGTCTGGACGGTCTGCTCGTGTGCATCACAGCTGACACAGAGACTTTTTGTGATTTAACTTGTGTTAAGAAGTTCATTTGTATGCGTTAGCAGTTTGTGTTTGCACACAGCCGAGCTGTACACACCGTGCTCAGACCTGCATGTGTTGGAGCACAGCGTCTCATAAAGGAGAATGAAGTCATATCTCATGTGTGTTGATATGTTACTCAACTGTTTTAATTACACGTTCCCCTCTCCCTAAATGCTAATGGATCCCTGTTGGATATGAATATTAAGACTGCACAGCGGCGCGCTGTTGTTCCTGCATGTTCAACATATTGCAGCTTCCTCGAGCTCATTGAGTGTGTGTTCTGAACACCTCCCAGATGTGCTCCAGCCTCTGGAGTCTCCTCCATATCGGGCTTCTGATTCATCTCAGAAGGCTTGATGCTCTAAAGTGACTTGCTTTCTTTCAGAAACGCAATAAACAAAGCTTAAGACAATTAAGATTGTTTTTGTAACATTTTCATGATGACTGAGCACTCTTCTCTTCTAAATTCTTATTACTGTAATGCAAAATATAATCTGCCATTATGATGCTTTTATGTTCTTTCAGTCTTTTTTAAAGAATATCCAGGCTTTTATTATAATGAAAGTGCTGTCAACTTATTTAACATAATGGTAGATAAAATTAAATAAAGTCATAGAAAAATAAAGTAAAAGTATTATTGATAGAAAACCCACACAAAGTTATCATATGACCCCTGAAGAGTTGCAATATTAAGCACAAATTGCAGGGATAACAATTATGAAAATTGTATAACTTTTCCATCCGTTTTGGATTTGATTTAGTTTTCCCCATTTGTTGTAAGTACATTACTTTGTGTTCCACAGAATAGCAAAAGTAAAATGGAGAATATTTTTTTCTGCCTGAAAATTAAATAAAATTAAATAATGAAAATATAAATTAAATAAATAAAGGAGTGATGAACCACAGAAGAGTTCCACATCAAAAGAAGGTGGGGCCACATAGCCACACCCACTTATTGCATCATCACCACGGACCAATGGGAGTTTGAAGGAGTTTTTTCAGCTTTTGTATCCAGAAAAATAGATAACCCCAAATGAAGTCCGTTTTGGTCTGCTCTTGTTTGAAAGCACGTCACACTAGTTCAGTCTTTAGTTTTAAATCAAGTATATCAGACCAGAGAGTTCAGGGTTGCAGTGTTTAAAAGAGAGAGAGCAACAATAATTACAAGAGAGTTTGGATGGAATTGAGTGTCTAAAGAGAATACATTGACCTTATCTTCAGTATAGGGTGAGCTCTCTGTCTCTCGCTCCGTTTACGTTCATTCAGTCGATATCTGCTAGACGGTATGCATCTAATCAAGCATCATAACATCAGGATCAATACCAACAACATACCCGTCTGCCCTCGCTAATAAAACACATCCTGCACATCTCTCCAGTCTTTAGAGCAGAGCTCATATCCACTCCTTGTGTTATTGTGTCGTTCTCAGAGTTCAGATCTGTCAAAAATGAGTGAAAGCATTCGTGGAGGGAAGTGAGGACGAAAGGAAAGGTTTTATGAGAGCAAGATGTTTGTAAGTATGTGGGAAGCTCACAGGAACCAATGGATCCCAAGGAAACCTGTGACGTTTGATTCAGATCGAGTGAGAAACTTCTAAACTTGTTCATCAAGATACCCGAACACTGATTTTCACATTAATACATTCATTTTTTCTTTCTTCAGAGTTTTCTGCCTAAACAAATGAATTTTTAAATGTCAACATTTAAGCACTTCAGTAAGACTGAATTAATCATGAATTAATCATGAGTCTGGGTATTTCTACAGCCGCATTCGTTTTTGTTTTGCTGATGTTTTAATAACCCAGTTTTATTAGAATATGTTATATAACTGACAATAAAATATAGACATTTTAAAAGAGAAAAATATGATTTTATTATTATTAAGACTCTTTCAGTAAGTTGGTAAAGTATCAGTGTGTTTTCTCTGGCCATAAGTGTAACATTCGGTCAGTTCTGTTGTCTCTGTCCTCCATCATATCCAGTCCGTCTCAGCTGTCCTTGCTGGTTTTTACTCTATTTCTGTATATATTCGGTTTGGTCTTTCAGAGTCCAGATCTCACGTCTGAGATGCATTATGTCCTTATTTTCTCTCAGGGACACAGTGTGTGTGTGTTTGTTATGAAGTAGGGAGGAATAATGCATCATTCATGTGCTTGTCCTCCTGCACCGAGGGATGTTTCTGTCGGTGGGTTTGAGAGCTGCTGTGACTGTAGGGAGTGATGGAGGTCTAATCCAAGGACTTTTTATTGTTTAGACACAGTCGCCGAGAGGCTGAGGAACAGAGTTTGCTGTTAGCTGGAGTAGAGCTGAGACTGATGTGGACTGGAGGGGAAAACCTGCTAAAACTACCATGAGATAATCTCACAACAGGCTATCTTACTTCAAAACATTTTTTTTCTTTATTATTATTATTATTATATTTTTTCAGTAGCCCTATACAAATAAAAACAGTATTAGCAGGCTATTAATTTATTGATTTATCAGTCAATTGATAAAAGAAAAAAAAAAAATATATATATATATATTTTTTTTTTTAAATATACATAATATAAAATATAAGAATATAATATATAAATGTATATATGTAAATATTTTTAAATTTATACTGTACTGTACTGTATTTATGTATACATAATAAACACACACACACACACACACACACACACATTTATGTAAACAAAAAGTTACCACTTAAATATTATTATAGCAATTGACTGATCAATAAAAAATAAATCATGATTAATCCTTTGACTGTACTATAGATAATTCAAATTGCTTTATCATCATCATCATCATCATCATCATGCAGGTTTTTCATGCTAATACTTTACATTAAAACAAAAATAAAAACAATGACATGATTGATTGATTGATTTTCACGTGTGAGTGTATGTATGTTTGTTCTTTGATTAATTTCATGTTGATAGTTTAATATAATAATGTAAATGAATTGTATAACAAATGATATCTCTTCTGTATCTCAGCACTCTCAGTCCAGACGCTGATATGGACGCCATGTTTCAGAGAGAAGGCTTCGGCCGGCAGAGCATGTCAGAGAAGCGGACCAAACAGTACAGCGACGCCACTCAGCTGGACATCATCAAGAGTCGCAAGTCCAAGAGCATGGACCTAGGTAACAGTAGCACTCCCAAACCACTTCCTGTGCCCTGCCTTGCTACTTCCTGTTCCTCTGCAATCCAGCAGCTGCGGGGCCACTGCATATATCAGACACAGCAATGCCTTCACCAAACCTGAAAGAGCACAGAGTTATAAACAATAAAAATGATGGTTTGTTGCGTCCCGTTATCTCCCAGAGCAGTCCTTCTGAGGTGGGTTTGAGGGACTGAAGGACGGGTCAGGGTTGTTGGCCGTCTCAGGAGACGCAGAGCATCTTCTGCATGAGCGCGTGGCTAATCGGAGGAGATAAAACATGGCTTTCATCCTCCTCCTCCTACTCTCTTTATCCTCAGCCAACATCAAGACCAGCGCCTCCTGAGACTGGACCAATGCCCGCTCAGTCAAGACCAGACTAGACACTCGAGACACGTCTCCCTCTTTACACTTCACAAGCAGAAGTGAATGAGTGGAAGGTGATATAGCACTTAAAACACTGAAAAAGAGGGAAGGGAATGCAGCAGATAAGAGCCATTTAAGAGCTTCATCAAGCTTTAGCTGAGTTAGACTCTCTAGTTTCAGATGTTACACACAAACACATACAGTATAGCAGGGGTCACCAAGTTCGGTCCTGGAGGGCCGGTGTCCCTGCAGAGTTTACCTCCAACCCTAATTAAACAAACCTGAAGCAGTTAATCAAGATCTTAATAGGTATACTTGAAACTTACAGGCAGGTGTTGAGTAAAGTTGGAGCTAAACCTTTTTACAATTTTTTTTTAAAATATATATATATTTATCTTCCTTTGTGTTCTGCAGAACAAAGACATTCATACAGGTTTGGAACGACTCGAGGGTGAGTCAATGATGACAGAATTTTCGTTTGTGGGTGAACTATTCCTTTAAGAATGATTAACTAGTATTTCTAAAAAACAAAAATACATAAAATAGTTAGGATAGTTATACAAATCCAAATTGTTTACATAAATCTTATGTTTTATATATGACTATGTGAAATAGTAAATGTGAGGTATATATACATATATTGCTATTAAGTTTATATGTTGTTTTATTGTTACTATTTAGCAAGATGATGTTAATTAAAATTAAATTCTAAGTGTCAAAAAATGAAGGAAAAAAAACGTTCTATGTCAATTAACGAACAAAGAAACATAAAAAATACAAATCACAGCTTTCACAAAAATATTCGGTAGGTATATATACAAAAATACACATTGCTAATAATCAGAAATGTTTGTTGAGCAGTAAACCAGTATATTAATATGATCATGTGACTCTGAAGGCTGCTGAACATCAGTCACAGAGATGCATTACAGTTCACAATGTATTCAAATAGAAAATGTAAATGTACCATTAAATATAAATAAATAAAGCTGCCTTTCACAGAAACAGAGAGAATTTTATTATTATTTTATTATTTCAAAGATTTAAATAAATAAGTGAAATGCGTTTAGAGCTGGACAGATGTGTCCCGTCATTAAAACGAGCTCCATTAAAAGCGCTCTCCTCTCTACTCATTAGAAGCACATTTCAGTTCCACCAAATCTCCTGTACTTTGTTCTGATGAGCCGTTTTCTTCAAATGGCATTTCTGCCTTCAGGTTGAGTATATATTTTTGCTCCTCTCAGGCTTTTAGAGGGACACAGTCTCCAATAACAGTCTACAGACAGATTTGAGAGCCAACTTGGGGGAATTTACAGAATGAAAATAAATAAATACATTTGAAATACTACCCTAGTGTGATAATACCAAGAGGGACAAAAAGGAGCTGATGGTAGACGGAGCTTTCCCAGCTAACACATACAGTATCTGCCCAATGCTTTTGAATGTTATGCATGATCATTCATTCAGTTCTGTCCTTCTCTCTCACCATCTCATGGGTTTTCTGTCTCTGTCTCACGTCTCCGAGTGATTTGCATGCCTCTTGGTTTGGCCTTTGGAAATGTCAAGTAACATCTGTAATGGAATGAGTTGCATGGGTCTGGGAATGTCTTGAATTAACCAATCACAATTGTTTATGCCTCCCTAACAGTAGCGGACGAGTTTAACCTCACTCCCCACACGGAGTGGACAGAAGGTAAGGGACACTAACCTCACACACGCTCCGGATCTCTGTGTGTCTGGGCATGCTGATGTTTTGGTGGACTTCTAATGGTGTTTGATAAGACCTAAACACTTTTTCAGAGGAGCTCGGTTTCAAAACCTCGTAAAGCAGTCGGCAGCTGTATTATGTATTTACTGAACTTTGCTGAAAAACTAAAGCAGCATTGTGTGTATCCTTCATGCAGGAAGTAATCCCAGAATGCACTGGGAGTATAGTAAATACCCTAACTACAGTAACCATGATGTTTGGTTTTATAAGCCATGGTTAAGTTGTATTTTAATCGATTGAGAAACATGTTTTGTTACAGTATATACTGAATAGTATGTAATAGTAATGAAAAAAAAAAAGATAATTATTTTACCCAATTATTTTAGATTAGCAACATGCTAATGTCAAATCAGATGTGAAATAGTGTCACAGTATACTGCGATTTTTTTAAGATTTGAAGTAAATAAATAATAAAAAAAATGTAAAATAGTTTGTTTATTTTTACCCTGAACCAGTCAAAATGGTCAACTTTCTGACATCTTTCTGATGTCATGCATTGTCTAAAAGCTGAATAAATAAGCTTTCCAATGATGCATTGTTATAATAAGACAATATTTGGCCGAGATACAACTATGCACAAAATAAATAAATAAAAATATTAAGAAAATCACCTTTAAAGTTGTCCAAATGAAGTTCTAAGCAATGCATATTACTAATAAAAAAATAAAGTTTTAATATTTTTACATTAGGAAATTTAAAAAAAATATCTTCATGGAACATGATGTACACTTATTATCCTAATGATTTTTGGCATAAAAGAAAAATGTATAATTTTGACCTATACAATATATTTTTGACTATTGCTGCAAATATACCTGTGCTACTTAAGATGGCTTTTCTGCTCCAGAGTCACATGCAGTATGTATTTGTTTTTAGCTTAGCAATATGCTAACATCAAACTCTGTCAGAACCAGTAGTGGTTTTGGAGACCAGGTTCTATAATTATTAAGATGCTCCCTCTGTAAGCAGTAGGTTTTGGAGCATTCTTAAAATGACAAATGAAGAGCGTGAGAGCTCCGGTGACGGTAGAAATGAGTCCAGAAACAAGTTTAATCTGCGCTTGGAAAGACCCTTTGACTTCAAGAGTCTCCTATCTGCTGTTAACTGGCAGTAATCAATCTAACTAAACAACTGTGTGCGTTGTGCTCGTTAAGGAAGTCGTTTGAAGTAATTGCCATCAAATCAGAGAGGGTGTTGCTTTCTTTTTTTCCCATTGAAATGAAGTGCCGTGGTGTTAAATAGACGTTTTGGCAACGACTTTTTTTTGGAAAGCGAAGCGCGCTGCCTGTTCTTGAGGGACTATGATGGAAGAAAACATTAATTATGCCGAGGGCTGCTGGAATATGGAAAGAAACAGAGGTGTGTGTGTGTGTGTGTGAGGAGCGACTGCTGAAGTTCTGTTTGCTTCAATGTCAGACGGGCCGCTTTGGCTTACTGCAATTAATCCATCAACGTCAGGCGTCTGGAGCAGAGAGTTCAGAGCAGAGCAGAGCAGAGAGCATGCTGGGAGATGTGTGGAGACCCGAGGGGCAGAGTCCTGTTATGACCAAAATTCATTCTGTCAGAAAAGTTTTTCTGTGTTGAAGTCAGCATGAAGTGATGTTCGCAATTTATTTAGTCCCATTATATCAGATATAAAAAAAGAAAGAAAAGCAGGAATTGAATGGATTGAGGAGATGCAAGTTAAAAAAGGGGTTGCATCTTCACATCTTCTTTCAGCACTCAAACACTTCTTCGCTGGTTTTACTCTTCACAACCCACTTTTCTAGTAAAAGTGTGCTTAAGCATCTTCTGTTGGGACAGTTTCAATTTGACTTTATTAAACCTGTGAGTCTTTTTTTAGCTGTCAGTCATGACTTATTATTGAATAGTGTAAAATCATAGTGTCTTTGTTTAAGTGTTATTTGCTGAGATGCTATTAATATTTTGCAATACTTTACAGCAGGGTCCCATTAGTGAACGCTGGTTAAGACATTAATTAATGTTAACTAACGATGAGCATTACAACTGTTACATAATTCATCTTAGCTCCATTAAATAATATTATCAGATACGTTTCATTTTTAATAATGTTATTAAATGTTGATTTTTTTTTTTTTATTTGGAGGAAAAAAATTTATAATTATTACTATTATTATTATTATTTAATATTATTTATAATTTTTTATTTTTGTTTTAGTTTTGGTTAAGTACATCAGTCAATCAATCAACATAAATTAATTAGTAAATAAATAAATAAATAATATTTTATTCCAGTGAATGTTGTCATTTTCACTCAAACTTTTGATAGACAAAAAAAGCTCAATTATCTTATTAATAAAAAATAGGAAGATACTAAGTTTAAGTATAAAATTTAAAATATTGATGATGATAATAATGATAGTACATTAATTAAATTAAATAATGTATATTAAATAATCACAATGTAAATCAAATTTGTATAATATAAAATATTAATAATAATAATGGCATGTATAATATGTGTCTGAAGGGACAGAAGGTGTTTTCTAGTGTGAAGGCTGTAATGTGAATCTGCGACTTTCCTTCATTACCAGAGCTCCAGCTTCTCATCACCTAATAAACCTCAAAGCCTCGTGGTTAAGAGCAGCTAACGTAAAGTCACCACATTCAAGACATCTTTGCTTGCAACCTTCACACTGTCAGTGAGAGATGAGCAGAAACACAGAAGTGAGTCAGCAGATTCTGAGCATCACTGATATCATTACACCAGTGAGACAGATGAAAGTGTCTTGACTGATTGGCTCGTGGCTTTAGAGGTTAATTATGAGCGAGGGACAACCTGGACATCCTCTGGTCCACTAATGATCCAGGACAGGAGGGAATGGAGGGGGATCTAACCCTGGGACTCCTTCAATCCTCCTGGACACAGCAGAACAAAACCTCCTTGGCCGCTGCGGAGATATTTTTAACCTAATAACCCTTTTAAGTTGATGCATAAAATTACAGATTGCTGAATAAATTACATGCGATAGATGGTGCTTTCATACGCAAATGATGGCCTGTGTGTATCACTCATGAAGATATCTCCAGCCGTTTCACAATAGTGTGGTCATCATTCACAGCACTGCTGTCCTTTAGAGTGAAAGTGCTCCAGGTGCCTTTGAGGATTGGAGAATATAAGGTGCTTTATGAAATAGATATGTCTTCACAGCTGTGGTGTTTTTTGTTTTTTTCTCCTTCCACTTAAAGTATGAAGGTATAATGATGTTTTTTTGGATGCTATAATACCATTAAGTGTTCTGTGTAAATATATTGTAAAAATGAGCTTTCAACATCAGATAAATACTGAGTAAAATAGAAAGTTCAGTTTATTTCAAATGTTTTTGTAATAATTTCATTAGTTCAATGCATGCTTGTGAAATTAAAAAAATGGAAAAAAAGTAATACATGTTAACATAGCATACATATATTTAAGAAATAAAAAAAATGTACGTATGAAATATATTTATATATAATATAACATATAAGAATGTATATGCATGTCAATATTTCCAACATTTGTTGTATATTCCATCATATATAAATTTAAATCATGATATTTTGTTGTGCATTCCAGTTCATTTTAAAACTGCAGTTTAGTTTTAGTTTTTGACTAGATAAAAAAATAACTAAGCGAACTAACACAATAAAAGCGTACTGAAACTCACTTTCCATGCAAGAATACCAGGACCATGGTGCTTTATGAATGCTAAATGAATATGAAAGTCATCCAGTACCATGACATGTATTCCCATCTAATACAATCGCTGCACTTGTTCTTACCTACATGAAAAATAGCAGGAAAAATGCAGTGAGATCATGACAATAAGACTAGTGTATGTTGTGAGGGTTGTGCCTCGGGTCCTCGCTGTGTTTTTCTGCTTGGAGGTCTGATTGTTCCAGGCCTGAGAGCGATGCAGATGTGATCTGTGTGTGTTTCTCTGCTCTTCAGTCAAGCAGATTTGTGTGTAAAGCTCTGAAAGCCTCGTGTTCACATCCTACGAGGAGCGAGCTGATTAAAGAGCTTCTCCAGCATATGGGACAAGATATTAGTTCACATGCGTGCCAGACGGATTGGATTCTTTCCTTTTTCATTTCTGTTAATAACAAACAGAGACAGACGCAGATACAGTGTGCTTCATCAGAGAGCAGAGCTGAAGTGGGAGGAGATGCTCTGCATTAGTCCTCAGGTGGACCTGAGATGCTGGTCAAGCCTTTTATTAATACGGTTTCGTCTGTTTTGTCATTCTGCATGTCCGACTGACTTCTGTCCAGCAGAAAAGGTCATTATATATACACAATATATATATTATATATATATATACTACAATTTCAGTCAGTTTCTCATTCATTTTCACTTTTTTCCACATTTTTTTAATTAATGCATAATTTTATACTTTTACTAATAGTATTTTATATTAAAATATTAAACTATTTTATGGTACATTTATGGTGCATTTGTATCATTCCCCAGTCTTTACTCATTTTTAGTGCTGGGCAATGATTAATCGCGATTAATCGCAACCAAAATAAAAGTTTTTCTTTACATAATATATGCGT
>JAUCMS010000052.1:6318458-6332236 GCA_032357445.1 Enteromius radiatus | reverse complement strand
TGTTGTTGTTGAAATTCGACCATAAAAACGGTAACAACCTTTTTAGGTTTTATGGTTAAATTTACAGTTAAATACCGTAATTTCATTAACTGATATAATTTTAATATATTGCACCAACCTATTAAAGTAATGAAATCTGTTTTGTAACTTTTGAATATTTTTTTTTTTGGGGGGGTGTTGTATATTTTACTGTTAAAATCAGTCATTATACTTTTTTTTTTAAGCAAGAGGTTGCTAAGGTCTATTGGGCAGTTGCTAGATGTTGATAGGGTGTTTTGGTTTTTGCTGGTGTGTTGTTTTTGGATTTATTGTGGCTATTTCTTAATAGCTTTCAGTGACTTGCATGTATTGTGAGTTCAGTGTTCATGTTTATCTGTCTCTCTCTTCACCATCTCAGTGGAAGAAGATACAGAGGAGAGCTCACGATCAGGCCGCGACTCCATTTCTACAGCCACAGACCTCTCCCTCCCACCCTCCAACACTGAGAAACAGCTGAACGGAGGACGCACCAAAGAGGACCAGAAGAAAGAGCGAGGAGGGAAGGACAAGAAAGACAAGAGCAAAGCCAAGAAAAGCGTGCTGAAGGGCCTGGGTGACATGTTCAGGTAGAGTAAACGACCTTAATCAGTTTTTTTTTTCAGCTAATGCTAATGTAACATAAGCATTTGGGACTCTTGTTTAGTTTTAATTTCATTTTTTGAGTTGAGTTGAGTTGACAATTTTAACTATGAAGTCACTATATATTACTTTACTTTATTGGAAATGTTAGTACTTACCTGGCAAATAAACCACCTAAATATACAGTATTTAATAATTAGAAAAATTTAGTTGAACACTATTATTTAAGTCACTGTTAATGTAATGTAATTTTATTTTTTCTTATTTACCTTGACCCACACTCTTGCTATGGTTTGTTGATGCTAGAGGCAGTTTAGATGGAGGTTATTTTTAATAAGGCAATGTTTTATTCATCAATGCATAGGTTCCCTGCTCATATTCATCACTGGCAATTGCAGGACAAGAAACTTTTCTCAAATATACACATTAATGTGAAAGGCAGCAAACGTGTAGCTTGTCTTCCTGTAAACATTTTTGTTGCCTATAGTTAAATGTCACCCCAACTGTGACTGATTTGCAAAATTTCACCGCCAACTTCACCCTACAAAGAGGTCAAAGCAAATGCGGAATCGCTTAATTTTGAAAATAAATCCATATGGAGGATTAACATTTACTCGGCTTCTCCTTGCAAAGCTCCTCCAGAGGGACGAAACAGGTACAGATAACACACTTTTGGGGGCTGCTATCATGAAAAGGTGCTTTCCTGGTCTCCTGCCCCTCAGGGCTCTTTGAAATAACGGGTTGTACATCCATTTGGTTGGGAACGCAGGAAGCGTTTCCCAGTGCCAGGCTAATTAAGCCGGAGCCTCCATTAATTATTCTGATTTGGTGCTCATTTGAATCCCGCATAAATTATCCACACTCTTATCTGCACAATAAGTTGTTTTGAGGCGGATTAGTGTAATGGGATTAGTTAGCGTAGTGTGTTGCATGCTGTTCCGTAATGAACAATAAAAACGACAAGTGTTTCCAGGTCATGTTTCAGGAGCACTAAAGGGTTAGTTTTAGTGGCCCTTGATTCGTGCTCCACCACTCCAGCACTCTTTTGTCCTGTAGAATGAGTGTGATGGACAATTACCAGGCCATAACGACATGTTAGGTTGTGGCCCGTGTTTTGAGCTGAATTTGATTAATTAATTAGGGAAGGAGCATGAGAACTTTATGCATTTTAATCAGTGTTACTGCAGCAGTAGTGTAGTGTTGGTGTAACGTTATGATTAACACATGTTACATACTTCTGGTACTAATAAAATTTTCAGCACGTCAGAGTTTTAAGGAAATTGAAGTACAGACTGATCTTTTTCTTCAGTATTGTTGTGCAAATTTCAAGTGCTTAGAAGAAAAAAATAATGATGTAGGGTGAGGAAATGGTTCTATCCAGTGGTTTGTTGATTGCACTCTAAGGTATGGGTGTTTCATTCAAATGTAAGTGAGTTTGTAGACAATTGCTTGATTGAAGAAGTTTGACATATTGTAACAAGACCAAACACAGGTAAATCTTCCACAATCAGCTGTAATGTGCATATGTGCATTTTTACTTAATTTAATAGATAATAGATATGTTGGATTTCCTTTTTCGCTTAATTTATTTACTAGCAAACTGGTAAAACAAAACGTAATTGTTACTTTTATATATGTTATAACATAATATAATATAATATTATATATGTTTGGTTTTTTTGGGGGTTAGTGATATTTGCCTGGCAAAATAATCATAGTAGGAGTAGTAGGAGGAGTAAGAGGAGTAGGAGTAAGAGGACTAGGAGTAGGAGGAGGAGGAGGAGTAGTAGGAGTAGTAGCAGGAGGAGTAGGAGTAGGAGGAGGAGTATTAGGAGTAGTAGCAGGAGGAGTAGGAGTAGGAGGAGTAGTAGCAGGAGTAGGAGGAGTAGCAGGAGGAGTAGGAGTAGTAGTACTAGTAGCAGCAGGAGTAGTACTAGTAGCAGCAGGAGTAGGAGAAGTAGCAGGAGGAGTAGGAGGAGTAGAAGGAGGAGTAGCAGGAGTAGGAGTAGGAGTAGTAGCAGGAGGAGTAGTATTAGTAGGAGTAGGAGGAGTAGTAGCAGGAGGAGTAGGAGTAGTAGAAGTAGCAGTAGTAGAAGGAGGAGTAGCAGGAGTAGTAGGAGTAGTAGCAGGAGTAGTAGTAGTAGTAGCAGTAGGAGTAGGAGTAGGAGTAGTAGCAGGAGGAGTAGTATTAGTAGGAGTAGGAGTAGGAGGAGTAAGAGTAGTAGCAGGAGGAGTAGGAGTAGGAGTAGGAGGAGTAGCAGGAGGAGTAGGAGTAGGAGGAGTAGTAGTAGCAGCAGCAGCAGGAGTAGTAGTAGTAGGAGGAGTAGGAGTAGTAGCAGAAGGAGTAGTATTAGTAGGAGTAGGAGAAGTAGTAGCAGGAGGAGTAGTATTAGTAGAAGGAGGAGTAGCAGGAGGAGTAGGAGGAGTAGGAGTAGGAGTAGTTGGAGTAGGAGGAGTAGCAGGAGGAGTAGGAGTAGGAGTAGCAGTAGTAGGAGTAGGAGAAGTAGCAGGAGGAGTAGGAGTAGTAGAAGGAGGAGTATCAGGAGGAGTAGGAGTAGGAGGAGTAGTAGCAGGAGGAGTAGTATTAGTAGGAGTAGGAGTAGGAGGACTAGGAGTAGTAGCAGGAGGAGTAGGAGTAGTAGCAGGAGTAGGAGTAGGAGTAGTAGCAGGAGGAGTAGTATTAGTAGGAGGAGTAGGAGTAGGAGGAGTAGCAGGAGGAGTAGGAGTAGGAGGAGTAGTAGTAGCAGCAGGAGTAGTAGTAGTAGCAGCAGGAGTAGGAGTAGGAGAAGTAGCAGGAGGAGTAGGAGTAGGAGGAGTAGTAGTAGCAGCAGGAGTAGGAGTAGGAGAAGTAGCAGGAGGAGTAGGAGTAGTAGAAGGAGGAGTAGGAGTAGGAGGAGTAGTAGTAGCAGCAGGAGTAGTAGTAGCAGCAGCAGGAGTAGTAGTAGTAGCAGCAGGAGTAGGAGTAGGAGAAGTAGCAGGAGGAGTAGGAGTAGTAGAAGGAGGAGTAGCAGGAGGAGTAGGAGTAGTAGCAGAAGGAGTAGTATTAGTAGGAGTAGGAGTAGGAGTAGGAGGAGTAGTAGCAGGAGGAGTAGCAGGAGGAGTAGGAGTAGTAGTATTAGCAGCAGCAGGAGTAGTAGTAGGAGTAGCAGTAGTAGGAGTAGGAGAAGTAGCAGGAGGAGTAGCAGGAGGAGCAGGAGTAGTAGTAGTAGTAGCAGCAGCAGCAGGAGTAGTAGTAGGAGTAGCAGTAGTAGGAGAAGGAGTAGGAGGAGTAGGAGTAGTAGCAGGAGGAGTAGGAGTAGGAGTAGTAGGAGTAGTAGTAGTAGTAGGAGTAGGAGGAGTAGCAGGAGGAGTAGGAGTAGTAGTAGTAGCAGCAGCAGGAGTAGTAGTAGGAGTAGCAGTAGTAGGAGAAGGAGAAGTAGCAGGAGGAGCAGGAGTAGTAGTAGTAATAGTAGTAGTAGCAGCAGCAGGAGTAGTAGTAGGAGTAGCAGTAGTAGGAGAATAAGCAGGAGGAGTAGGAGTAGGAGGAGTAGGAGTAGTAGTAGGAGTAGTAGTCGGAGTAGGAGTAGTGTTTAGACTATACATTCATTATTGTTTTTTTTTTAATGGTAAACAATTTATTTATTTATTTATGACAAGTATTATGAAGTATAATAGTAACAAGTACAAATCCCGTCCCCCATCTCCATTTTTTGTAGGCACGTTTACATTTGCAACACAGCTGACCAAACACTGAGCAGTTGCTAATGTCACCTTACCTTTATAGGTGTTATAATATGTCTGAGCATGAGTGTGTGATATGGTTGTAGATGTTATTAACAGCAACTAAATATTTGTAGACAATATTTAAAAAATACAGAATATTGTAGCCCTGCATTTTTTTGAAAGTAATGCACCCCACCAACTGGCTGTTGATTCACCCTCAGCTTCCCCTACCATATCCACTAATCATCACATGTTGGTTTAGAGCTGAAGCACATGGTATACACACATTAGTGCTGGACATTGTTGGAGGTCACCCAAGGTTGTGGTGTGCTCATCACGCTCAAGCTCTTCATGTCATATTAAGACCTTGAGAACACCTGGTCCATGCCTAACCCATGCTGGCCTTCCCAGAGGAGAGGAGCTGTTCTGGATTTACAGCTTCAGTGATGAGGCCGAATGAGCTTCAGGTGTTTGTCATCACACACTGCTGGCAGCTTCCACAACCACTGCTCTCTGCTCTTGGAACCCTACTGCTGTTTTTATTATTCTCATTATTTTTATTTTTGCTTCCTTGACAAAAAGATCAAGGAAGAATGTTGATTCGTTAAATCACAGATTTGAGCCAATAACATTTTCAGGCGTTGCACATAATGACTAAATTGGCTTGTATCATGTTTACGCAAAATCCAATGTTCACAAAACTTGGTAGACATGGATGTCAAGGCCATGTGAGGACGCATACCAAATTTCATCAATTTCTGATTCTGGGGAAAGTTATAAGCCAAAAAAAGACTGTAGCCTAAAGCAAGCTTAACGTTTACATTGAAAACAGCTGCATTTACATCATCCACACAATCTGTTCTTTCAGATTTCACATTTGTGATCAATTTTGGAATTATTCTGGCGGCTAGATGTAGCCCAGGTTCCTCTATCAATGCAATAATTAAAAATCACTAAGAGAGAATTGTTAATCAGATTGCATCTAATGCAGGTTTCCATAAGGTACAAGTGCCATGTCAAATTTCAACACTTAAGGGTATGATTATGTTTAAAGCTGTAACTATAGAGAAGCAATAGTAATATATTTCCTGCTTAGCAAACCCATCAACAATTATAGATGGAAGGAGGTCAAATTAACTCAATAGCAGAGGAGTCAGAGGTGGAAATGTATACGCATTTAGCGAGGGAGTGGGAAGGTTTGTGAATGCTCATTAAGAACTGAAATGCAGGTCTAGACCCCAGCGGAGACAGAAGTGTCCTCCTTCACTCTCATTACATCTACCCCTCCTCCCGAGGCGGTCACACACACACGCACATACGCTTAGTACATATGCATATGCACTATGTACATAGTTTAGATTACTGATATTCAACTCCTCTCATTGTGTTTTCGTTCACACAAATACAGATTCACTTCTGCAATACACACTCATCTGCAGTCTCTCAAAGCCAATTTAACTGTAGCCCTTCGCTTTTTATCTCTTGCATCTTAGTATGAGGCACACACACACACACAAGAAGTCTCTGAGGCGTCTGCAATACACTGCAATTGGAGCTCATCTGCATGCGTGAGTAAACGTGCACTGATGAGCTCTGCGCTTAATGGACACACTGATTGGAAGAGCATTAAAATCAGAGAGGAAGAGAGGAGAAAAGAGAGATGAGGTGATCAAAGAAGAGCGAGAGAGAAATCACTAATGCAGCTGAATGAATGACCAGGCAAGTGGAGGCAGCAAAATTGAACAAAATATATTTTTTTAAAAAAAGAAATGTCCTTGAATTCACTCACCAAATAAAAGTTGCAGAATACATTTTCTAGACTTGGTTAGGGTTTTTTCACTGTATCTAGAGGCCAGAACCATAATACCATATAGATTTAGGTGAGAACTGTTTTGATTAACCACCCACATCACTCAAACAACCTCTTACCAATGCCTGAGCAAACAGCTGAGCAATCTGACATCAGCGTGCTTGATGTTATTACTCTAGTTAATGGCAGCTCTTGATGTAAGCCTTACTTCAGAACACATGGTGTGTGAGGCGGCTGTATATCTGTAGGTGTTAGATGTCATGCTGACTGCACATGGATCGAATGAATAGGTCATCATCTCTGAACTGTGACATGCGTGTAAGCATTCAACAAATGACCTGAAAGGGGTTAGATGCCACTCATCCTTGCTTGTCCTACAGGCTTTATCATACATGCACCATAAACGTGTCTGACATTCTCTTTGACCCAGCCTTTAGCATCAGCTCCTAAACGTATAAGGTCTGTGGATGTGACCCTGTTAGCATGTCAGACGCCTCGCTGCACCTGATCTGTGTGGGACATTACAAGGACAGTTCACCCTCATATTGTTCCAAAATCACATTCATATATTTTATACTCGTATATAAATTTATAGTGTGCCTGTATTATTAAATATCTTAAAAATAAATATATTGGATGTTGAAATTACGGCTCTCGAGTAATTTAATATTTATTTATTTATTCTTGGTAATTAATTACATGATTAATTCATCAAATTAATTGTGAATTAATTGCACATGAATTTGTGCAAAGAAATGAGCACCGAAAGATAAAGTCATTATAGTGTTTAATAAAAAAAGAAAACAAAACACATTAATTATGAAGTAGTTAAAAAAAAAAACTTTTAATGATAAATATGAAGTGGCATTTAATGATATTTACACTGATTTTTCAGAGGTACAACTGGAAATGCATAAATAATTTAACATTATTAATCCGTTTTAAACAGGTATGAATTTTTAATAACATATTTAAATATGATTTTTGTTGTTATTGTTGGCTATTTATTCAACTGATTTGTTAAAACAGCTGATGCACACAGAAAATGCAGTGAGGCTTTATGAAATATGTTATTGAATCATTGACTCATTCGTTTCGTTCAAAACTGTGCATTTTTTCAGCAACAAATCTTATTTGGGAAAACAGCACTCTTGCTCATGTGATATTGCTTAATTGTTTCACATCATATCATAAGACAAAACCTGTACAGGGATTTTTTTTTTTAACCAAAAATAATATATATATATATATATATATATATATATATTTTTTTTTTTTCTCCATTATTAATAGCACCAAATTAAAATGTGAAATTAAAAGGCATAATTGATCATTAAAAAAAATAAATGAAAAAAATATGTATAAAAACAAAGTGTGTATATATATATATATATATATGACAGAAAGTTAATTTTAAGATGAACTATACCTTTAGCGGTCAGAGGAGGCAGATGTGTTCATTGGCCTCAAAGATATGGGTGGCTTGAGTAATATGTGCTGGAAGAGTGGAGAAATAAGGGATACAAGCAGAAGTAAAAGACATAAATGAGTGCATCGGAGTGAACTGGGGCACAGGGAGGAAGAGCGTTACAACCCCTCATGTTTTCACGCAACTGGTCACGGCAACTTTAGCTCAAGGGAAGACATGCTTGCATTAGTGGACACTATTAATAGGATATAATTGGTAATTCTGATGCCCTCTCACATTGAATTAGTCCATCCAGACCCTTCCCCCTTCACTGACCTTCAAACCTCCATGTAGCGCCATCCTGAACTCCCATCACAACCTCCAGCCTGGAGCGACAGCACGGGGCCTCAGGGACCTCAGGGGTCTTGAAGGGGGAAGAGCGCAGATGCCTCCCCCCAACCATCTTTGTTATTTTCTCTTGTTGAGTGAAGATGTTGCTGGGGAGGATTGTGGGTAGTGGTACCTTTCAATACATGGGGCTTAGATGCATGATGTAGGCGTTTATATGCATTTCCATTTGCACAGCCAGATCCCTCAAATTGTTCCAAAGTAGTACGTTCTCACTCATTAGTTTAACATAAACACATGAAGAGGTAATTATGGAAACACTGGAGCACACCAGTTACATTCACCATAATCAACCTCAGTCACAGATAAATGAAGCTGCCGCATGTAATGACTGAAACTTTGAGATGTGAGCTGTGCTCATAAAAGCTGCCGTTGTTTGTCTATTTGTCTATTTTAATTTTACACAGTTTTTGCTTGTCTTTTGATGAAATTGTGAAAAAGTATAGATTTAAAAAAAAAAAAAACCTATATTTTAGTTTTGTAATAATAATAATAATGTGTGTGTATGTATGTGTATATACAGTACATATATATATATATATATATATTAGTATTTTAGGGGATATTATAACACTAAATAATATTTATGCAATATATTATAATTAGTTTAAAACAAATGGATCTGTCATCTGTAAATAAAAAAAATGTGAAAAATGAACAGATTGACAACTTAATTTTTTTTAAATAAATAAATAAATTGGGCCATGTAACTTAATTATGTCTATGATTTTTGTTTGTGTGGGTTCACACATTTGTATAATAATACATAATAATAGCCTTTATCAAGCTTTATGCAATACAAAGTAAGAAGTTTTCAGACAAAAAAGCAGAAGATCATCAGAGGGTCAACTAAGGTTAATATCTTAACCTTAATCTGATTAAAATTTAAATTGAAAAAGAAAGTTGATGAATTAAACCAAATATTCAAACATTTTATATACATATTTCAACCTCACAATTTACCAAAAATATTTTAAGAAGTATTTTAAGTACTACTAATTTAATTTTAAGAAGTGAATATGTACTACTAAAATAACTACTTAAAGGGGGGTAAGTTATTCTTTTTTAAAAAACATTTACACATTGTCAGTTTCCTAATTTCTGCATAACTAGCTGCCAACAAATAGTTTCTCTCCAGCGTAAACAAAGAATTGGTCGCTTCACCTTTACAGAGAGTGACTGAACAGGAAGTCAGACACCGAGGACTCGAGATATTGCAAAGTGATCACTTGTCAAAATGCCAGCACCTCGGGTGGTGTCGCCCATCTGTCTCCTCTATATGACAGAGGTGTTGTTTGTGTCATGACCTCCTGAAATGAAAAGAAATTAAAACAAAAGAAGTGAGATCGTCCCTCAGTAGGCTTAACACGGGGCTGTGTAAATATCATATCTCTCTTAAAATAGTCCTCGCCGTGGTGGTCTGAACCGATTCATTGACAGGCTTCCTTCAGGGGTCACGGAGGGAGATATTCTCACCTCCATCCCACCATTCCATTATCCAGCTGCCAATCAAACAGCCTCCGCTCGCAGCAGGGTGCACAGGGGTATATAACCAGAAGATGAGCTCCTGGAGACCCAGTAAAATAAATAAAGTAATTGATATATTGGAGATTGTCATTAAATATGAATGGAATTTAATTGAAACGCTTTTATTAAGCATGCATTATAGCATGCGGGAAGTGATTGCTTTTTATTGTGCATTTAGCCAAGTTAGGCCTGCTCTGTTCAAAGCTCATCATACACCGCTGGTTGCCCATCACAGAACTACCAGGAGCTATCATGTCTTTGCATCCGGTTTCCAGTCCCTTTGGGTCAACAAGGTACTAAGGGGGCAACATAAGGCAGTTAATTGAATTTGAAACCTGGGCAAAGTTGAAACCAAACACCGGTGTATCTCTCAAATTTGTGAAGGCTTTGTCAGAGAGGCCACGGCGTTTGTTCAGGCGTATTCTTACTCTCAGGTTTGAATAAGAGCCTAAAACACAATTATTCCTGTGATCAACACACTTCTGCGTTTCTAAGAGCTCTGATCTGCTGAAGTTACCTTGAGAATCACTTCGTTTTAATCAGCGTAAAAGCACTGCGCTTTTGGCTTTGTGAATTGCATCCCTCGGGACGGTGATAATCTTAACAAGACAACAAAACCAAGTTTGTGAGAGCTTTTACCAGACAAATGGAGGAAGAGATCCGGAGACGGCGTAAGACGAAGCCAGAAAGAACAAATTATTCGAGTTTCAGCTTTCAGACTCTGATAACAAGTCTGATAACTTTAGCCATTTAACAGTTTATGGAGATGAGCAAGTGACCACTGCATTCATGCGAATGGAAGGCAACAAATGAGGGAAAATGTTTATCTTGAGTTACTGCAGTGAAGTGCCAATAAGACGTCTTTGTACTTGTGATGGATAGCATAACATTTCACGAGAGATTGCAAGCGCTGTCAAAAACACTCTATTAGCGAGATGCAAAAGTGCTGCACTTGAACATGTCCTTTCATTCACAAGACAAGTATGTGTGTTTCTGAGTGTGTCTAATGAAACCTTAGTGGTGCCAGAAGAGTTTTGAGAAGCGAGAGCTTTATAGTGTTTTCGGAGGTGCGTCCGCTTGAAGAGCAAAATGGCAATCTGCAGCATTCGGGTTCTCGACTGCATGGTAATTACGCAACCACAAAATTAAAGCTGAAAGACCACGACCTCGGACACTGAGCCAGACTAAGGAAGTTGATATGAAGCTGAGCTGAACAGGTAAGATAAGGCAAGTACAAAATAATTATGTAGATAATGTAAATGAAGCGGTCAGGAAAGAGCCCAGTTATAGGGATGTCAGTAATGAGACACAGAGAGTGAGTCAGAGAATTACAAAACAGTACAGGGAGTGATGTCAGGAGGGGAGCGAGATGATGAGGTCAGAGGTTGCTGATAAGAGAGTGATACAGTAGATGAAATCTGTAGAAGAATGAAAGAGTCCTGAGGTTGGACATTTTCCCTTAAGAGGTTTGACAGATGTGTTGATGTCAGGGAAGAACATAGTCATGCAATAAGAACTACCCTGCAGCTGCAGTGTTGCCAAGTCTGTAGTTTTCCTGCATAATTGGGCTACTTTAATGCTATTTCCGTGGTATGTTTTTCACGTCTGTGAATCCCAATAACTAGATGTTTAGCCCCTTCAATGCAACTTTTATCAGAGGAACTGATTGGGGTAGGTTTGGTGGGTTTTGAGTTGAAAACCTGGCAACCCTGGCACACACACTCCTTGTTAGCTTCCATAGCAACTCATTGGTTCCTTTTGTTCACCTGTGTGTTGATAGCCCTTGTGTTCTGCTCTTTGTTTCCCCTGTGCTTTGGTTTTTTTCTTTGTGCTTGTTTTGATATTAAACTGCCTGCATTTAGATCCATATTTCCTGCCTCCCTACTTCATCCTCCAGCTCATAACATGGTTTATCCCTGTATTCATAAATTATTTCTGTCTAGATGTTTCACATACTGTACATGAGTCCACCTTGTTATGAGCTTTTTAGTGTTTATTCAGCGTTAAGTTTCCTCTCTTACAATAAACACATCCATGGAGCTCCATCTGAGAAGAAATGGCAAATTGCGTTCTTGTGAGGAAATCAGGAGACATAGAGGTCTCTTCTATTTATATTCTGCAGAGAACTTTAGATGGCAAGAGCAGAACTGCAATGTTGCAAAACCTGTAACCTTTAACCAAAGGTTGAAGTATTAGACTGGCTGGACAAAAGTCCGTTGACAGTCCTTTAGCAGATCTGCTTTGGCTGATCTCCAGGGACAGATGTTGATGTTGGTATGGATCATACTGAGGTGCTGCAGGAATGTGTCCTTTCCCAAGATTTGGCAACAGAAAGTTCTGACACAGCTATGAAGACTGTTGTAATATCATGCAAGTTGTGAACGGTTATATAGGAGTGCCGTTATATCAAAGGATTTCCTCAGAGAGATAATCAAGATTTAATTCAGGGCTGCTGTCTTTTTTGGAGGGGAAAATATTAATTGGACTTTTAATGGGAGCTGAGACGGGATCATCGTTCGTCTGTAATGAATATTGAAACACTTGCTTTGGCAGGACTAACATTATTCTACAGATCAAGGCTGCAACCATGAAAAGTAACTTTTCTTTGGAACTAATTTTGGGGTTCTGGCCAAAAGAAGATCTATTGCTGCTGATCTAACCCAGCCTTGGCTCTGTAGCCAGCTACCTTGAAGGAGGTACTGTTGGCTATAAGAATAGTATCCACTTGTTACCTATAGAGGGGGAGATATCTGCTGAGAACTTGGCAAAGGGCCACACACTTGGCACGAAGACTGCTGACTGTACTCTCTGAGGTTTTACCACCTGCCTTCAGACTCACAGGTTTCAGAGAAGAGACAGATGAGGGCATCTATTCTACAGCAAGAATGACATGACGCTAAAGGAGATGACAGCTCTGCCCTCCTAAAGGTAGTTGCAATGATAGGAAAAGGACCAGTCCTTGTAGTTTCAAACCCAGAAATATAAATTTACTGAACAATTACTCACCCTCAGGCCATCCAATATGTAGTTGAGTTTCATTAGCTTTGGAGAAATGTCGCAGTACATTACTTGCTCATCAATAAATGCTCTTCAGTGAATGGGTGCCGTCAGAATGAGAGTCCAAACAGCTGATAAAAGCATCACAGTAACAGAACTCTTTTGTCTTCAAGGCAAGTGATGTCTTGTGAGGTCAAATGCTGTGTGTTTGTTAGAAACAAATCCATCTTTTCTGGCCAAAATATGAGCCTGTGATCCATAATAATACTTGTCCTCTCACATCAAAATCTATGTATTTTCCATGTAAAAAGTGCACTCTCAGAAATAAAGTACTTTTTCCAAAAGGTACACTTTTGTACCTATTAGGTTCTAATGTGTACACTTTAAGTATTAATATGTACTTTTAAGGTACCAAAATGGATCTTTTAGGTACAAAAATGTACCACCCCAGTGACGGTGTGCTAGATTTGCACTGATTCAGACAAATGACACATTTTCATTGGAAAAAGCACAATTATGGACTCATATTTTAGACAAAAGCAACAGTTTTGGATTTGTTTTTGGATTGCTTAACTGATGAAAACTGATGAGTGCTGTGGATTATGGTGATGTTTTCTCTCATTCTGACGGCACCCATTCACTGCAAAGAATAGTGATGCAATGCAACATTTCTACAAATCTGATGAAGAAGTAAACTCACCTACATGTGCGATGGCCTGAGGACATTTTCAGTATTTAGGGTTCAGTACATCTCAATGTTTCCCATCACAAGTACCCATTTTAGACCTTTTCTTAAATAAACACCTGATTCAAGTCATCAGCTTGTTCCTTTAGGAGACCTCAAACTAACATTGTATTAACATAATGCATTATTAACATTAATATGTATTTAGGTAGGTGGTTGTTTGGTGCAGAGCACTAGATGTGTGTGTGTGATGCCATTTTGACAATAATGGGCTGTTAATAGTTAAAAGCATCTTTATTTCATTTCCTTTCTTCTCCACATTTTATGTTGTCGTCTTTCTTTTTCTGTCATTCTCAGAGCATTTTTAGCGCCTCGTGTGATGAAAAATGAATAAAGAAGATAAATAGCTTTCACACTGATGATTTGATACCAATCAGAGTGGAATTATATGTATCATTTCTTTTAAAGGAAGGCAATTACGATCAAACTCGCCATTCAATCTTTCCTGTCAGGTACATGTTTTCGATTCTACGGTAAATGACAGATTCCTTTTCTTGGGGGGGGGGGGGGGGGGGGGGGGGGGGGGGGGGGGGGGGGGGGGGGGGGGGGGGGGGGGGGGGGGG
>JAUCMS010000052.1:6283079-6294131 GCA_032357445.1 Enteromius radiatus | reverse complement strand
AGCAGTAGGAAAATGTCTTTACTTACTTTAATTACTTCTGCTCCGTTTTCAAAGAAAACCTGTCAGGAAAATTTCTCAAAACAGCTGCAACAGCAGAGTCGAACGATTGTTGCTGCTCGGTACACGCCAGCTTTGAAAGCCATATTGTTTCCGATCGCAGAACTACTGCGTCATCGCGTTACACCCGCCTCTCTGGTGCCGGGGGGGGGGCTCGTTTCTCATTGGTTCCCATTTTTTTGGGAACAGAAATGCCCTAAAACGGCAGCTTGGCCAGACTGACTTTGCTCGCGAAATATACAAACTGAAAGAGTGTTTCCAAACTGCTTCATATTAATAAACAGTACAATGACAAATTCTAACTTCTTCAAATATGAGACAAGCTAAAATCAGTATAGCGTTTATTTACTTGAGTTCGATGGCAGTGTTAATGGCTACTTTTTTCAAATTCGCACGACCTCACTCGTACAAACTCATGTTTTTTTGTTGCCAATTCATATGAATTTGTCCGAATGACCTACTGTGCACCTAACCCCGGCCCTAAACCTACCCGTCACTGGGGTTTAGACAAATCACACAGAACTGTACAAGTCAGGTAGTGCGAGTTGGCCGTGTTGGGTAATCACATTAATGACAGGAATGTATGAAACCAAATACTCCAATGTGAAAAGACATGTTATAACTGAACTTGAGTGTGCTCTACACAACTAAAGGATGGTTTATGTTTGTAGGATTCAAGCGAAGACCAAGGAGCTCCGAGAGCGACAGGCCCGAGAGCGAGACTATGCTGAGATCCAAGACATCAACCGAACCTTCAGCTCCGACGAGGAGCACACCTATGCCGGGATCGGCTCTCTGGATTCGTCCCTGGACAGCAGCATGGACCTGAGCCATAACCCTGGTCCAGAGCGGCCCCAGAGCCCCCGAGACCAGGCCTTGCCTTTAGAGGCTCTCTACGCACAGGTCAACAAGCCCCGCAATGGACGGCCGCCGTCTGCAGACAGGTAAGGGCTCCCAGCTTCTGTGACGTGATGCTCAGGCTGCTTTGTACAGTACGTGAGATTCAGAGTGTTTGTCATGGTGGCTAAGTAATACTTGGCTGATATAACAGGACAATGCCTCTTCATGTTTCTGACTTGAAAGACGCAACCTTGGCTCTGTGTTTCCAAAGCTTTGCATAATGCAAGCTAAAGTGTGTTTTCTCGCTGTCAAATATTTCTCTTTCTGTAAGGCTGGATAGGGTGAAGGACACCGACACTTTTGAAGTTTCTTTTATTGTGCTGAGAAAAAGAGAAGTTTTTCTCTCTGATAGAAGAGGTTCTTCTTTTATATTTGTTCGTGTCTGAAAGTTTGGAAAATGAAAAGCTGTTTTCATCCACCCTTTTTTAGTGTGAAAAAAAAAAGAAGTCAAACAAACAGCGTTATCAGATTTCTCATCTGAGTCCCAGCGGCTGCTTTTATAGTGCAGGTAAATCATTGATAATTCTCTGGATGGGAAAATGTAATAACCAGCAGGCTCCTTTATTATCACGGATCATGTCAGATCCACCCTCAACGTGCACAGAATCTCTGAATTCATCTGGGCTTTTAAGGGAAATAGAAAGTAAACTTTATACTAGAAACTGCTGCAATTAGCTGAGTGTTCTTGACCCACTTAAATAAAAGATTGCATACAATGTACTGCATTTATAGTTAACTAAACTTAGTTTAGTTTTACAAATATTTAAACTTCATATATCATATTAAATAAGACATGCTTTGCATGTGCTTTAGTCAGCACATCAATAGAACTACTTATTTAAATCATGATGAAGATTATTAAAACAATGATGCCGTATGTGCTACAAAGTAAGACTTTTAATTTGACATTCTTAGAAAGAACCCTTTTAAAGTGTTTAAAGTGTGTTAAGCACAGTCTAGTGCCTTTCAAAATAGACTTAAATGACCTTTTTAATTGTACATACTTTTTAGTTTTGAAGTACACTACAAGTACACTTTTAATACAGTTAAGCACGCTTTTTTTCTCAAGGAGAAACAGGAAGTTTGCGTCACTTTGTTTACATTTATTACTATGTAGTCTACAGTCTTAAAATATTAATAGTGTTAAAAAGTCTTTTGAAAGGTCAAAGGATGTAGTGTGAATAAATGGATATATTTTCTACTTATTCTTTATAAGTAGAAAAAATCTTGTGAAAAGTTACATATTGTAATTTTTCTTTCCCCCAACATCCTTTAGCCATTACTTGTTAATGCAACTAGTTGTAACTAGTGGTGTTAATATTAAGGAAGATCAGAGTGCATATAGGAAAACGCTTCTTTTGTCTTCTACTTCTTCTTGAGAACGATTGTGCTAAAAAGTTGTCATCTTTTAGAAGTTTACTAGCATGGCATCAAAGCATGCAGACATGGAATAAAACTTCCAGAAGTTTGTCTTCATGAAGAGTTGAGGAGTGTTTTTCATCTTCTGTGTTATGATGTGTGTTACAGACACTGAATATCTAATGCGGAGGACTGACCTACATTTGTTCTGGTGAAATGAAAGTATTTTCTGAGATATGGAAGCAATATATTCTTGTTCTTGTTTTGTGGTATTTATGACAAATTTACCAGTAAACATCCATCAGTGTATGAAAACGAAGGGAAAGTCACTCTAGCGGTTATGAAAGGGTTATTGGTTATTTATGAAAAGCTACTAAAGGCCAGCGCTGCTCTGTCATAAGCAGTAATTACTCTCTGTGGGTTTATTATGGCGGTGGTTAATTGGCTTGTGACGGAGAGGTAGTGATTGACAGGTGTCACTCAGGCTGTGTGACCTTTCCCAGGATGCAGTGGGACAGGGATTATTACGTTACCGACTGCTGTTGTCGCAGCAGGAGCATTCCCGCCGGCCCCTGACCACCGCCGCTCAGACTCTTTCTGAATATGACGAGATTACCTTCAGGAATCTGATCAATCCTCTCTAGTGTACTGCACAGCAATATTAGCATTCATTTATGCACTTATTTATTTACTATGCATACATATTAGTTGGGTATTCTCATATAATGGTACATTTCGATTATAAGAAAAAATAATAATAATTGGGTAACACTTCAGAATAGGGGGTCAGAATAATGCATTACTTAAGGTTAATAATTTGTTCCAAATTAAGCATTAGTTGAAAAAAAAACACACTAGTAATTAATGATTAACTTAACATTTTAATCATTAATTACTAGTGTGTTTTTGCTCAACTAATGCTTAATTGTGAACAAATTAACCATCAATTAATGCTTAACTAATGCATTATTCTGACCGCCTATTCTGAAGTGTTACCAAAAATGGTTATTATTATTATTATAAAAAGTTTTATTGTTATGATTTAAATGGAAACACTGTAGAATTTTATAAACTATGGTTAATAACTCAAGTATTACAATATGTGACTTTCTGTTCAGTACCTGCTACATACAGTATCATCTATTATTTGGTATTTTACAGTATTATAATAATAATAATATTAATAAAGCATTATTTTGAATATATATATATATATATATATATATATATATATACACATACAGACATACATGCATACAGTATATGTCATTACAATGAATAATGAACAATGAATATTAAAAATATGCACTGCATGAAATATAAATAATGCATACTTTCATGCACTTTTATACTGTTGTTAATACTTATTACAAGTATGAATTATATTGTACAGTAAGTAAGAATAATTATTCAGCAACTCTTCAGCTGTCAGTAATAATAATAATAATCTTGTTAAATACTATGTATTATTTGAAATGTAAATATCATTCAATATTATGCACATCATTATCATCATCATCATTTAAGGACAATTTCTTCAACCATAAACCAAAACCAAAACAAAAATAGAGTATGAAGTATGTTTGTAGCAGAGTATAGAACAGAAGAGAAAATATTAAAGTGATGTGGAAATGTTTGTTTTATGCGAATGCTAGATGTTATTATACAGTTCTGCTGAGCATCTTTCACTGCGGAGTCCTGATGGAGTACTGCAGGATTCATAGAAATCGTTTACATATGGCTGATGAGACAGGCTTTTCTATTTTCTGCAGTGAGCATATTCTATCTGTCTGAAAATAAAAGACACACAGCAATATACAAATCCCCCAGAAGATAGAGAGAAACCTAGAAACCTTCAATTCATATCACATTACAGAAACTAAATCTGGGTTAACTAGTTAACAACTAACACGCATTACTGTAATGATTCAGCTTTATGAATTCCTGCCCATTTCCTGTTTATTAATCCACTAAACACCCAGAAGCATAAACAAATACCTTCAGCACAGTCTGTGACATTCAAATTATCTTATGAAATTCTAGCATATTGCCTGCTTGTTTTAGACTCATTTGAACTCTTTGCTGTCCAGCATGGAATAATAAACATGTGTTTATTAAACTATGAGTTGCATACGGAAGATCTTAAACGGAGAGCGCAGTTTACTGAATCTTCTCTCCTTTTAAAATAAAACTAAAATGCTTATTTGTTGTAAGTTTTGTTCCTAACGGACCTGCTTGACATCTGATGACATGCAAATCATCCTATTTGAAATAGCGAGTTTGGAGCTTCACACTGCTTTGCATATCACTTAGAAGCAAGCCTTTGTGAAATAGGTTGTAATATTTGTTGTCGCGTCTCTGGAATAAATTGGCGTTCAGCTGTAATCTGCGTGAACGGAGTAATGCATTCATATACCAGACAGTTTCATCACTCCATTTGAAAGACCGACTCTCTCCGTGAATCAAAACAAAGCCCAACCAAACAAACATTTGCATTTGTAAATGAAAGCTAATAGAAGTCTCATAGTGTCAGGCTCCTGGAATAAACAGTCCTCAACTTTAGCTTATTAGAAAGAGAGGAGCAAGTTTTCTCAGAGCTGCTGTCTTGGACTTTTAAGTGTTTATTCTTATTTAGGGAACGTGATTTCATCTCTCTGTAGATAACATTGGAGAGGAGGATTTCCCGTCTAAAGTGCACAGAACAGGAAGTGGATAAGGCTCAGTGAGGGTCTGCTCACAATCTGTCAGTCACAGCCGTCCTCTGAGGCCTGTATCAGCGCCAGAGGAGCGAAGAAAAAAAGCCATGTTTCAACATTTACATTTGAACATTTTTTTTTTCTTTCTTTCTTTCTCAATTAGGCATAATACTAGTGGGATATTTTTTTTAGAGTTAATTCAATATCAGATAATATATTTCATTATCATAATACAATGATAATACTAACGTTCAAACAATCACAGTTGACATTTCTTCTTGTTTTATTGATTCATTACACATGAATAGGTTTCTATGAGATCATTTTATATTCAGATTTTCAAAGTAGTAATTTGAGACTTAATAATACTAAGTCATAATACTATGGTAATATCAAGGTAAAACCAACCGCAAATTGAATCATTTCATTTCATTTTGGGGTGAAATTTGATGCTAATATGTTTCTATTATTTTATTTTCAGATACTCAAAGAAATAATGAAAAATGATCATACTATGATGACAATAAAGTAAAATCAACCGTTATTGTTAATTTTAATTTAATTTATTTTAATTAAATGGGTTTCTTTGAGATTATTTTACTTTCAGATGCTCAAAATAATTTAATTTAATTTAATTTAATTTTTTAATTAAATGTTGTTTACATTTGAGTATCTGCTAAAATGTCATGAACCTTCTTTCATATCAGCTTTAGATCTTCAGGCGTGTTCACTCTCCCTCAACAGAAGTTAGGAAACACTGACTTCGATGTCTGTGGTGTTTGTTGGATCACTGTTAACCCTGTTTGCATTTGTCTGAGCGGTGAGAAGCAGCCTGAAACCTCCTAACACTTCTGTCCCACTTACAATTCACTGGCAGTGCCTCGGCTCCGAACTCTTGACATGCAGTCTGAGTCCTGAGAGTCAGTCGATGAGTTCAGAGCACACCACGCCATGTTAGCACTGTAGCCTCGAGCAGCGCATTTCTCAGACGCCGCAGGCTAAATCTACGTCTGGCGTAACACAGCCCTCTCCTCCTTCATTGCTGTTTGCTGCAGATTTGAGTTTGGGAACCGGCTCTCTCACCAAACACATCTGCTGACTTCCATGTGACCTGCGAGATGTTTCAGTCTTGTTGCATGAAAAACGAGAGAGGGAATGCATTGAAGGAATGCGTCGTTAATATTCCAGCATGTTCAAATAAATGTCCATTTTGTTGCCCTGGTCAAGGCCTCCAAAGTTCATTAGCCACAGCCAATAGACATGCCAATGATTTATTGGTATTAAAAAGGTGATGATGATGTTGGATGCTGTTTATAGTGGTGTGAAGTCTATTGGAGACAGGCCACAATGATGTGAAACTGTGGTGCACGCCGAAGCATGTTGTGTGCACTGTAAAAAAAACTTTTTTTTTATTTAGTAATATTAAAATAATATATATGTATATTTGAATGTATAATGTCTCTCTCTCTCTCTCTCTCTCTCTCTCTCTATTAATTCAATAATAATAATAATAATACTTGACTAGTTTAAGTTAATATAATTTTACGTTGATTTTAGATTTTAAAAAAAATGAAATATGTCCCAGACATTTTTTATACTAAGAAATACTGTATATACATAGCCTACATACAGAGGGCTTGTGGGCAAAATTCAAGCTCTTGCATCTCACCCATCAGTAGCCTGCTATTGTTCACATTTGCATGTGATTTCATCTACTTCTTGTCGAGGCAGCAACCCGTGTCTATAAAGTCAATAAAAGCCTTTTTATGTTTCTCTTCTTGGCCAAAAAGGCATCAATAGAAGAGGACGTTGAGGCGAAAACTCTCAGTGGAAACAGAAAAACCTCTTTATCTCTCCATCCTGCAGCTGAATAAATACGCTCAGACAATTACCAAACGTCTGGGTCCGGTTCGTCTGCCTTTAACAGCGTCCCAGTCGAAGGTCAGAGGAGCAGTAAAGGCTTTCTGGACTGTAAAAGGTTTGTAAGACGGGCACCGCTCTCGTCTGTTTTACAGTCACTCCGAAGCCAGGCTCCATTATCCAGATTCTCCTGCTTTATTAGCTTGCTTTCATTGGTCCCCTCAGAGCGAATGTAGCGGGTTCGGCATCTGTGAATGAGCCTTAGTCTGATCCAGACCAAACAGAATTATTAGAGAGCGAAGAACAGCCATCCTACGAGTTATGTCGTGACGACAGACTGGGGTCTTGCATAGAGCCCTGATTCGCTCTGCTTAAGAGAAAACGCCAATGAATACTGGCAAGTGGTTAAACAATCCCGAGCCACTCCCCTTCATCCGGGTATAAAGAGGCGACAGTTGCAACCACTCATTAGATTTTGCTTCGGAGCCGCAAATTTATGCCTGCAGCTGACACCGAACACCTTTCGCGCGATACTACAATCTTCACGTTGAGCCAGTTTCTTCCCGTGTGTTGGGTAACAGGTAATTGGCGGGAAGAACTGCCCTGTTGTCACGCTTGCTGCACCATTCCCCCTCACAGGGGATGTGAGCGCTGTTTACTCTTCCAGTAAGTTCCCCCGGTGGCGAACCCTGGTAGAGCATCCTCCAGCATCCTTGACAGCCAGAATGGGCAGAGCAGTTGACGCCAGGCTCAGTATTAGTGTGCATGCCCGGGATCCGGTCATGCCCCTTTACTGGGCTAGATGTCCATATAGTTGATTCCCTACGGGTAATCCTATATGTGTATCCTCCACAGTAAGGTTTCCCTTGGTAAACCCGTGTCTTCCCTTGACTAGGTCCATGCCTACTACCAGTTGTTCCTCTCCTTTCCTGGATAGGACCTGCCGTAGAGACAAGATTGTATGTTGTACTTAACTACTTTTGGTCAGTCCATAGTAGGGTTCCACATGTCACCTCCCGCTGGTAGGATGTGGTCTACGTAGCGCCCTTTTCAGAAGGTCCGCTTCCCCATTGTCTTGTCAGACTGTACAACAAATACAAGAGGTTGCAACCCCTCTTGCGGAAGGTTGAAATCCCTACAGGAAGTAGAAAATTGCAGTGTACTCGCTCCAGTCCCTGCGGGTATCAAAGTCAGCGAATCTGCTTCCGGGCGATGGGACGGTTACGACCTTTGCATAACATTTGTCTCACATGCGCCGCTTGTCAACATTTGTTGTGCTACAAGGTTGTAACGGTTCAGGTTGTGGCGTTTTCCATTGGACCCCAGTTTGTCGTCACAACATAACTTGTAGTGACTGACAGACAGGGAACGTCTTGGTTATGAATATAACCCTCGTTCCCTGATGGAGGGAACGGAGACGTTATGTCCCGTCGCCATGACCTTGAACCATCGCTGAGAGCTAAGACTCGTTCTCAGCTCGACGTTCAGTGGTTGCACCTGTCGCCTCTTTATACCTGGATGAAAAGGAGTGGCTCAGGATTGTTTAAGTCATTGGTGTTTTCTCTTAAGCAGAGCGAATCAGGGCTCTAGGCAAGACCCCCATCTGTCATCACGACATAACGTCTCCATTCCCTCCATCAGGGAACGAGGGTTACATACGTAACCGAGACGGTCAGTGCTGTACCGACCAACGCTCAACAAAACATACACAAGTCTGTCTTTGAGTGAATCAAATCCTTCTTAAATTGTGTTGAGAAAAAAGACTTGATTCACCCATTAGATATTAATGAAGACGTTAGCAATAAATGTATTACATCCTGAAAGAAGAGAGAGGAATCAAATCATGATGTCTTAAATCAGAACGTCTTTAAATCTATTTGTGTTGTAGGATTCCCAGCATTATTGTGAATGTAGTGTATTATTCTTTGTGTGGAATCTATTGTGTTAGCATCTGGTTAGCTTAGCCTCATTCAGTAACTGTGTAAAGCAGGACTGAAGGTGGAGTTAGATTCAGAGCTGTCGGTGTCAGGAGCATGAAACAAACTGTCACCTCTCTGATGCACATGATTTGATTGACGGCTGCTCCCATTAGAGCGAGATCCTCTGAGCTGCTGGGAGTCGAGGTGAGACGAGATGAGAGTGTTTCTCTCTTCACTAAATCCGGTCCGTCCTGACAATGCACTCCGCTTCAGATGGATTATGAAGGGCAGGTAGCTCAATAGCTGTTGATAAAATTTTAGCAGCTGCTGGTTTTGTGCTTTGTCCTTTTACCTTCTTTTATATTTTGTACCTTCTTTGGGCTTGTGGGAATGATAATTGGAAGGATGTTAATCCCGGAAGATTAGAGCTCCTTATGTTTCTGTGCTGACTCTTCATGTCTAAGATCTGCTGACACCACACGGTTTCATTTTATCATTTAAATAGTTCAATCATCACAAATGTCATTTTTTGGTGTAAAATGATAGATTTTATGGTTGTATTACATTAATCATTCTATGATATTTTAAATGTGAGGTCATAAGTCAAATAAATGTAGAAAAGATTGTTTATTTTATTAGTATGCATAACTAGTTGTTTTGGAAAGCGTTTAATGGGCAGGACAGAGCTGTGTTCACTTTCTCCCTGATGTTTTATCATTCTGTCATAAAGGCACATTTTCTTCTCCATTACAAATGAGATTATGAGATTTCTTTACTCGATAACACAGCCACAGATCTGCCGCATTACAGCATACATTCACCTTAATTAACGCACAACTACAAATTCATCTTCATTGCGGTGGTGATTTTATTTTATTTATTGTCGTTTCTTTCTCTGCTTAAATCAATTAGAGCACCATTACATCGTTGGAGCGCACTCGTTTAAATACATTTAGTTAATAATTGATGTGTAAACTGATGAAGTGGTGGAGATGACTACATATGTCGGTGTGCGTGAATGTTTAATCTGTCCTTTCATTAAGCCCAAGGGAAAGTAAAATCTCATATATGTCTCAAGCACACTTTGTCTTTGATTACGGTAATTTCAGCTGCTTACATCAGCAGCAAATGTTCGGTAGATACTATTATTGTTTCCTCGGCTCGCTCACGGATACTTCCCGCTGAGATACAGCTCATACCGAGTCACTAAAAAGACCGATACTTCTAGAGAGTTCCTCTTTATATTTCTTAGACCTTTTTTAAAATTTGTTAGACTTTTAAACAACAAAAAAAATCCTTTTTCATTGAAAACATACAAAAAATTCAGTCGTATAGGCACATTACTGTGTGTGTGTCTTGCAGGCGAAGAGCCAGTGAATTATCCGACATGTCCGGTTTAATTTTTGGTGTGTTTAGCGGGAGGGCCCTCTGGGATGGACGGGATGAGATGGAATGAGAGGCCGGTAATTTCTCCTCCATTTGCACTATTACATTCATTCAGGAAAGCAAACAGTCTGCGAGTAGCGGCCCTCATCTACCACATATGCAAACACACACCGGACCAGAAACGTACATGTGTTAGATCCGTGTCTCTCAAGCCACACTCTTAGAGATGCTTTAATGAACTTGTGTCAGGAAGATGAAAGCTGGAGTGCATTGTGTGTCTCCGACAGATGAAATATAATCATAGTCGGTGTCCAATCCCAGCAAACACACACTTCATCTGAGGCTGCACAGGCCAAACAGAAGCACTGCTGATTACACACAGCTCCAGTGAGTTTACACTCATTTTAAAACTAATTCTATACTCCATTATCAGTGTTTGCTTTGGACAGAAGGACACACGGCTGTAAATATAAGTGCAGAAATTATTAATGTGCTCTTCACTTGGTAACTTACTTTGATCTGACAAGTCAGAATCATGGTTTGATGCTCAGAAACTGTGCTTCAGGCTATGTGTAGTTTGACTGGAATGCTTATTTCTGATGATTTATTCAAATTAATCACTGCATATTTAGTGTTTACAGCACTCTCTTATGGCATTACCATCATTATGCATATACATACACACTACTGTTCAAAAATTTTGGGTCAGTAAGATATTTAATGGGTTTTAAAGATGTTCTTCTGCTCATCATGGTTGCATTTATTAGATTAAAAATCCAGAAAAAAACTGTAATATTATGAAATATTATTTCAATTTAAAATAACTGTTTTCTGTGTGAATATATTTTAAAATGTAATTTATTCCTGTGATACAA
>JAUCMS010000052.1:6260229-6282979 GCA_032357445.1 Enteromius radiatus | reverse complement strand
TTTGATCATTAAAATATTAAAAAGAGAAGCATTTATTTAAAATGGATAATAATGTTCAGATCTACTGTTACAGTAGTGAAATAATATTTCACAATATTACAGTTTTTTCTGGATTTTTAATCTAATAAATGCAGCCGTGAGGAGCAAAAGAAACATCTTTAAAAACCATTAAATATCTTACTGTCCACACATTTCTGAACGGTAGTATATATATATATATATATATATATATATAGTATTAATTAGATAAAAAGACAAAAAGATGGCGCTAATGGAACTGAATGGTACTATTATTATTATTATTATTATTAATATTACTACTACTACTACTATTACTAGACTACTATACTGATGTTATGTATCCATATAACATTATATTGAATAAATATACTTAAACTGAACATGTCATGTTCTTTGATTTTATTTGTAGATGTAATGATAATAATAATAATAATATTAATACTAATGTTATACATGTTAAATGTGATGTCATTATATTGTATAAATAAACTAAACTTGATTTATAAATTATTATTATTATTATATAAAATGTTATGATTTTGTAAGATTACATTTTTTGAATATAGTTAATGCAAAATTGAATTCAATATGCACAATTATATATATTTTTTAATAACCTTGAAGCCTGCTTTTTTGTTTTTTTTTCTTCCAAGGCACAACTGATCATGTGTGTAATCAGGTCATGTGACAAATGTAAAGTCGTGTGTCAATATAGCATGCTACATTAAAATTAAAATTGCTTTAAACGATTACTTACTGTATGTAATGTTTTTGTTAAATAGCATGCAGTATTCACTATGCACTTCACAATACGCTATAGAACTTCATTCTGAGCACAGCCTTTGTCAATGAAAGCAACAAACAAAAATGAAAACAGTTTCTTTAGTTCCAGGGAAGTGAACTATAATGACGAATTCCTATTTTTGACTATAAGAGCATTTTTAATAAAGCAGCCAATAAAATTGCATCATTTGTGGTACAAATAATGGCTAAAACACAATGAACTGTGCCCAAGAAACTAAGACGAGTTATTTTCCTCTTGCCTCAGGACATTATAAAAGCAAATAGGATCAAGAGAGGAATGCCTAGTGCTTTATTCGATTCCTGATGGCAAAAAAGATCACATCTTTAACCCTGCGTGACTCTATGCTCACTCATATGTCTGCGTGAGAGAGAGACTGTGCTTAGATATTAGATATCTCTCCGTAATGGCCTTTTCTAGGTCACCGCCACTTCTTTCTATTTTCTGTCTTCTGTTGTATGTTTGAGATGGTCTGGACAGTTTTCATATGATGGATAACCCAATTGGCTAACGTAATCACGGACCCCTCAGCTAGCATAACATCCCGACTCTCATTCTCCCGTCCCGAACACCTCTCCAGAAACAGCAGCGGTAATAAATGTGATTGGGAGAGTGATGGAGGATCGGAGGTTTCCTCCAGTGTTCCCTCTCTCCACCAACAGCAGCTCTCTGTGGATCCTATTTGTGTTTGTTGAGCTGCTTTCTCCTGGTTTCACATGTGTAGACTTTATTTTTTCCTTGGTTTCTTTTCTGTTAGTGAGTCTGTGTGTGCTGTCCTTAATGTGTAATAATTTCAGGCTGTATCATATACAGTGTGAAATATGTATAGCATAAAATTTAAAAAACAAAAAACCAAAAAAAAAAAAAAAACAGTATATAGTTGCTTGGGATGAAATATATTTAGTATGAAAAATGCATTTGGAAAGTTATATATATATTGTGAGGGCCTCGCTTGGCTTATCTGGCCACAGGCTAACGATCTCCAGCTGGGGCCGATCAGCCATTGATGAGGTTCCCAGGGCAAAGGGGAAGTCGTGTTAGTCGCGAGGAACCACCGTGTTACCCTGGCATTTGTGTCTTTTGCTCGCATGATCAACGACAAGGGTGAACTTACAGCCAAAAAGGTAGTACCGGAGCTCCAGGACTGCCCACTTGACGGCTAGGGCCTCCCGTTTCACCGTGGCATACCTCTTCTCAGTTAGGGTCAGCTTCCTACTGATGTAGAGAATGGGATGTTCCTCACCGTCCTTAATTTGGCACAGGACAGCTCCCAATCCAGCCTCTGAAGCGTCTGTTTGTAGCAAGAAGGGGCAGCCAAAGTCCGGAGCTCGCAAGACTAGTTGTTGACTAGAAAGTTGGTGGTCAGCCCAGCCCGATGTAGCTCCAACAGCACCCTTCAGAGTTGCTCCTTCGTTTTTGGCTTAGCCTCCTCAGTCAACGGTACTTGCCAGTAACCTTTGGTGAGATCATGTGTGGAAATATATATCGGGCCCTTCCTAGCTGGTCGAGGAGTTCATCCACTCGGGGCATCGGGTAGCTGTCGAACTCAGACACTTCACTGAGTCTTCTGAAGTCATTACAAAATTGGAGGGTGGCATCGGGCTTTGGGACGAGAACAATCGGGCTGGACCATGGGCTGCGTGATGGTTCAATTACCTCTAACTTCAGAATTTGTTGAATTTCTTTCTCAATAGCCTGGCGATAGGGCCGCTGCTTTATGACGACTCCTGGTGGTGTTCAGATGTCATGATGGAGAACATTCATCTGTCCAGGCATGGGGGAGAACACATCAGAGGACTGACCGACCAGATGTTGAGGCTCAGTCTTCTGCCCAGCTGACAGGAGGGGGTTGGTGTCCACCACAAGTGGCTCTTCAATGGCAAAATCGGTTAGCTGGTCCCTTGTCCTCTTCCACCTCTTCAGCAAGTTGATGCGGTACAACTGCTCGGTTCGGCATCTCCCCGGTTGACTCACCTGGTAAGTGACCGGTCCCACTTTCTCTAGGAGCGTGGGTCCACATATAAGGGTTCTGCCAGGTGACTAGAAACTTGAAGGCAGAGGTGGGGACAAGGACCATCCCCCGATGCCCCGTTTGGAGCTCTCGAGGCTGGATGACATGATTATAATGCCGTTGTTGAGCCTGTTGTGCCTGGACCAGATGCTCTTTCACGAGGGGCATTACTCGGTCAATTCTCTGTCACATCTGGGTGACATGTTCTATGACTGACCTCCGCGGGAGTGCTCTGGTCGGTCAGCATCTCTGCTGGGATGCCGACTTGGCTGCACAAAAGGAACAGCTCTTGGGCAATGGCTTTGGCGGACTCACCCTCTCTCCCACTGTCCGAAGCTAGGAGAACCAGTTGGCGGCGGGCCCCTCTTCCCGACCTTTGCACTTGGTGTGCATTCCTGGGACTGGCAGGCTGTGTGTCAGCCGATAGCAGGCTGTCAAAACCCAAGAAGAACGGGTACAGGGAGGTCTTCACCCCTCCCACGTCCAATATATGACATAAAATTAATATATATATATATATATATATATATATATATATTTTCTTTCTCTAATTTCTCTTTTTGTTTTTTTCTCAAGTGTAAGAATAATTAATTCTGGTATATGTTTTTGGTTGTTATGTGCACAAGTGGTTAAGTATGTAATCGGAAACATTGAGACATTATTTTGTGCTATTTACTGTAAAGTGTTGCTCATCATCTGTTGATGTAAAAGGGTTGGCATACATGCTTCAGCCTACACCTTTTTCAGTGTTTAACTGAAATAAACTTAATAATAATAATAAAAATAGCCTCATCCTTGCCAGTATTTCCCGTTTCACTTAGTCATACTGTTCGTTTAATGCTGCTCTTGAGTCCAGCCTTAGGTGGTCATATTCTCAAACATGTGCAGATACATTTCAATATCGTCATGGGCCGTCATTTTTGGGAGCAACTTCGCAGCCTGCACATGGGGTCAGGAACGGATACATGCTGGCGAGCGGCTGTGCGAAAAAAAGCGATTTATTGCTCTACTTCGACCTGTCGAGTGGCTAGATGCTCTACAATTTGTTACTGTTGGATGCTTTAATATATACATAATAAATAAATACAGTACAAACACATATATTATGTAAAGAAAAACATTTACTTTGAATGTGTTTAATCACAATTATTTGTTTGACAGCACTAATATATATATATATATATATATATACACTCTCCGTCTCCCACTCTTTCGCTGTCTCACTCCTCTCTAGCATGTTACCCTGTCTGATTTGGACCTCATTGTCCCTCTGGCATCCGTGCTGTCCGGCCCCCTCCGCCAGACCCTTTCATTCTTGGCAGGTGTGGATTTGTGAAGGTGACCCTGGGCCCTTCCTTCCTGATCTGGCAGCTCTGGGCTGGGGCGGGACAAACCGAGTGAGACGTAGCTCTTCACAAACTGGCTGAAGTTGGACAGAACTTGGCTAGAATTGAGCTAGTTCTCGTGTAAAATATAGAAATGTATGCCAACTCGCTCTGTTCCCTCTTTCAGTCCAAACACACACACACACTGCTGGCTCCATCGAGGTCTTTTGACAAGGTCCAAACAGACAGGTGAGGCCCGCTCGCTATTTCTTTCCATTAGTAATAGACTCGGTTACACAAGCTGCATCTGCCCTGCAGATGGATGAGTTAGAAATGGATGTTTTTGTATCTACATAATCTAATTTGGACGACACTGGAGGTCTACCATAAACAAATGGCCATAAGTGGTTGCTTCGGGTTTCAAAGGGAAAAGAACCAAACTGCGCTGATTGATTTAGCCTTTCACTAGAACCCAAGGAAATTACCTGGAGAAGAGTTTCCGATTTCTTCATTTAAGCTAATTCAACCCTAGAATGCATAAAAGGATTCAAACTAACCACAAAGACTTTTGAAGAAGAGAGAGAGAGAGAGAGAGAGAATGTTTCATTCCAGATGTATTTTAATTGACAACTGCATCGTATGTGTTTTGGAGAAGGGTTGGAACAAAACTCTGCAGGGCTCCGGCCCTCCAGGAATTGAATTTGACACCTGTGGTGTAGAATATATGCAGTATACTATGTATAAAATAGCGATAGATTGGTATATAATTAGTATATAAGCTTTATTATATAAGTAAAAAAAAAATATATATATATATATATTGAAAATGTAACCAATAATATTCACAAATTGTATTCTATTTTTATAATATTCGACTTTAAGCTTTTGCTTTTTTTCACAAAACAAATTCAAATAATGAGCAAAAATTGCCATCAAGTTATTTTTATTTTCTTTTTTTTGCATAATCATGTTGTTAGTAGTTTTACTGAATTTAATTGTGCCTATACTTGTTTTTAAGTACATCAAAAGAGATCAAATCCCAATCCTATTCCTACATTATTAAAATGCATTGAAAAGAAAGATAAAAAGGCATTTTTAGGTCCCTTTATGCGTTCATTCTTGATTATATATTCTAGGGTTAAGTTGATCTTGTACTTCAGTCTAATTGTTTTGGACGAGTTTATTCGTTCAAATCTGAAAGCCACTGGCTGTTTACCGGGGCTTAATTAAATGTACCTTGCTCACCGCTGTGCCAAGCGGCTTGAGTTCTTCTCCTTCTGAGCGAATGGAATTAGTTCGCTATTTTGAAGCGTATCTCAGCTTTCTCTCATTGTTTCACGCCATTGTCAATCAAATCCCTGATTCCGGACAAACCCACGGCTGTAAATCGGATCACGCAGAACTCCTATTGTAATTCAGAGCTTGTAGAATCAGAGGAGTGAGAAATAACATGTTTCTCAGTTGATTAAAGTACCGGCGGAATTTGGGAGGAAAGAGACGGATTTATCGCCACTTACAAATGATTGCGACTACTAGGCAGAACGGCTTTTGTCAAGAGCGTAATAGTTCCATTTGTTTGCCAACGGCTTTGGCTTCGGGATGAGGAAGAGTTTGTGTTTCAGTCATGAAGGGATAAGTCTCTATGGATATATTCATAGTACTGGGATTCTGTGTTATTATGCTTCTTTTGGAGAGTTTGTATATATTTGTTGTCTCTTGGCGGTTGGCAAACTCTCCTCAGGAGAGCTCCTCGTTTGAGATGCTGTTGTTGATTCCTAGAAAACACTGCAATCATGTACCGATGTGCTCAGACTGATGTGCCCAATGTCTAGACCGGCGCAAACTTTAACAGGGGCGGAAATTAACAAGGGCTTGGGGCAAAAATGCTACCAGCATGGACCAAAGTGACCCTCAGATTTAACAAGATCAAGGCAAACTTGTCAGCTTGAGAAAAACCTTTATTTTTATTACTTAGTAATTTACAAAATCAGGGCAGTTTTATACTATTGTGGCAGTTTAGTGATACATGCATATTAGATATACTGTATATTCTGTGTCACTCAAGACCTGATTCCAAATATGTAATAATGATTGGCAAAACATCCATACATTCAGTGGTTGATGAGGTAATTATAAGAATTGCCGTGGAGGAAAAGAAGTAATTGCCTCTTAATAGAAAAGTTCATTTCTGACCATGGTCTGCAAAAAAGGCAACTCCATTGGGATGAATTGGGTCGAGACAACGAGGTCAAGCAGAGGCTCCACTAAACTCCATGTGATTGGTGGTTTAATTGTTTAAACAATGACCAATTAAGTAAAAAGTCATGTTAGTGAGTTAACTAAATCAACCTAAAGCGATGTTATCTGCTGTCGACGCCAGAGCTCTACAAGTAGGTCTAAGCACTGAATTTGAAGATGAAAGAAAAAAAGCTTGTTTTCTAGCAGAAAGGTTATGATTTGGCTCTCTGGCGATTTGTTTATGGGGGCGGGAGAGCTAATAACAGCAGCGCTCTAATGAAATCAAGCTAACCGAATTGCTCTCTTGACTGGCCCAAACCTCTTGCAAATCCACGGGTAGTAAAATTGGAAAATATTTTCCTCCCATAAACCTCAAAGATAGTCGGTGCTCTCATAAACATGTGACGGGTCTCAGAATAGATGATTATGACTCATGTTCATACACATACAGGCCCAGTCATTACCGCAGCGCTGTCTGTCCCGGATAAAAGCAGAGCAGACAAGAGAACAGGCCTATGTGCAATATTATGATGGAGCATTAAGAGCCACGGGGGGCCGTCTGTCATTATAAACCCTCTGCATGCTAATTTCTGCTTTGTTTTCTGCTGTGTTAATAGCCATACTTTACTGTTGCTCACAGTGCCTATTAAACTGAGCGCTTTCACGGCCCGTCAGCTGATGTTTGAGCTTTCAGGGATGATTCTCAGGTGTGTTCACCTCACATGATTGTCTGAAAGAGAAAACTAACTGTAGATGGTTTACTCTGACTCTGTGTGGTAGTGTTGAAAATACATTGAACTGCATTCTGACACTTTTTGAAAAGAGGGTGTTAACACTGCACTGTTTTCGATTAAAAGGGTCCCATATTTTGTGTATTTGTTGTAATGCAATGTGTTTAAAGTGCAAAAAACACATTATTTTCCACATACTGTACGTTATTGTTTCTCTTTTAAGCCCCACCTCCTGAAATGGGTCAATTTGTACAAAGCTTGTCATAAAAAAGCTAGGTGTGCTTTGATTGGTCAGCTGCACTGTGCACAGTGCACTGTGATTGGCCGAATACCACAAGCGTGTGGTGGAAATGTTACGCCCCTTACTATAACGTGATGCCATGTCCCAGTGCTATGACACCAAAACAATCCAATGGAAAATTGCATCCAATGGAGACATAATTACTGATTATCATGATTTGCATTGCACCTCATAAACATACAGTAGACTGCTCTGTCAGCTTCAGGAAATGTGCTGAACACACTCCAATATTTGTGTTGGAAACACAACTGAACACTGATTTCTAGTCGTGTCCTCTTCTGGAAGCACTTTCACAACGACACACAGCGTCTCCAGAACAACACTACACACACAATCATAGCTCCGCCTTCTTTCTTTCTGGAAACATTTGGGCGGTGTTTGAAAATAAACCCACTCTGTGACGTAGAAAAGTGGAGACGTGTTTGAACGAGCCGTTTTAGGAGGTTTTGGAAAAATTCATAACTTTTATAAAGGATATCTCTCTGGTTTTGAAACTTTGGTCTTTGCAACTTTAGGGATAGTTACAACTTGAAACACTTCAAAGAGAAAGGAAATACAAAAATAGAAATGAAATGAATAAATCCTGTCTAGTGGTATGTCCCAATGAATATTCTGTTTCACTCAGAAACATGGAACTGTCCAGGTGTTGGATGCATTGTGGAGTTGTGTTGTGAAGTGTGTTTACGAGGAGAAAGACGCTGTTTCTTTTGTGTTTGAGCACAGGTAACAATAAAGAGCCTCTCGCTCAGGGCTGATGGCAGTACAGGTGGTCTTTGACTGAAAAACACACACACTGTTGCTCTTTTATTCCTCTCGCATTTTTCAATTTCACTCATAATCTGTCCCCGGTAGACAATGAATAAATGCATGATGAGCCGAGCGCTGTTTGAGATGCTACCTGTAAAGCTTTAGACACAGCGAGAGTGAAGACAAGGACGAAGGCTCCCCGTTATGATATTCATGAGTTGTGGCTCTTTGTTAGCGCAAGCGACGCTTTGTCTTTCTCCAGACTGATTGAATCGCGCGCACGTGTGTGTGTGTGTGTGTGTGTCTGAGTTTGTCTCTGTGTGTGGGCAAATATCGAACTTCAGATGATGTTGAATGTCCCTGGAAAGCTCTATTAGAACATTCCAGAGCGCTCAAAATGTTTTCTCCATCGCTCACATGCTGATGGGATGTAAAAATGCTCTTGACATTAAAGCTAATGTGTCTCCCAGGCTTTGGCAGCAATAACCAGCCCTTTAACTTTGGGTCAGATGTGAGATTAATTTCATACACTTTCCTGCGTTTTTGTACTCATAGAGGCCCACCATCATAATCGGACTCAATAAAACATTGATAGTGGAGTCATATGAGCAGCTGACATCATTCTGCAGCGGTGACAGCAGTGTGACGAGCTTTAAATTTGTTCTTTTTTTCTAACTTTCATAATTATGCATGCAGTTTTTCTGAACATATTTTATCATGCATGCATTTTTTGCAAATAATAATTTAAAGATTAATATTTATTTATTTATTTACAAAAAGAAGACTCAAATTGATCACTTTACACTAAACTATTTTTTCCTAATCATCATAATATATAAATTTATTTTTTATTAGCAATTAATATTAAATAAACATTAAGTAACAAATAAACTACATTTTATATTTTCCTTACATTATAATAATTATGCTTGCATCTTTTGTTAAATAATACTTTAATTTGTTTTTTGTTTTATTTTGAGAAGCTCCTGTATGTTAGTCAAACTATGTATTATTATTATTATTATTATTTTACTTCATGAAAAGAAAAAAACACTCGACTTTATTAATTTACACTATATAATTTTATGTATACCTTGAGAAAATAATATAAATATTTTATAATATTAATTATTTTATTAAATTTATATATATATATATATATATATATATATATATATATATGATTACTTTTTTCATGAATTAAAATAATAATAATAATAATAATACATTTGACTAACATTACATGAGCTTCTCAAAATAAAACAAAAAACAAATTACATTATTATTTAACAAAAAATGCAAGCATAATTACTATAATGTAAGGAAAATATAAAATATATTTTATTTGCTACTTAATGTTTATTTAATATTAATTGCTAATAAAAAATTATTAATATATTATGATGATATAATAAAATAATTAATATTATAAAATATTTATATTATTTTCTCAGTATACATAATGCTTTCATTGGACATATTAATTATATATCATTGTTGTAAATCAAGTGCCAAAACATGGTTTATTTTATTTTATTTTGTGTATTTTTGCTTTATGCATGCATTTTTAACAAATAATATCTCAGGGTTTACTATATAATAAACATAATTTCGAGGTTAAAGTTATTTATTCATTTATTTCCCTGATATAATATTAGTCAAGCTATTTTTCCACCAAAACAGTGATCCCCCCCCCGGATCATCCTGGTCAATTTTATCATGCAGTGTAACATGGGAAAGATTCTAATTCTCTGACCAATCACAGTAGCTCTGTCTCTTCCCATGACCTCTCTCCAGAGGTTTGCATCTTTTCACAGAACCCAACTTCTGCATTTTCTGCTTCTAACACGACAGACTCCATCACAGCCTGCTCTGTTTCTCTCTCTCTCAATCTACTCCTCCTTTCCGCCGAGTGCACAGGCAGACTGAAAGAGAAGCTCAAAGCTGATTAGTCAAACTTGTGATTTCCAATTTCAGACCCCAGACACAAATCCCACACACACACTTAATATTCATGCGGAGGGGCCCGAGCTCCGCAACCGCCGCTGCCCAGACCTCCGCTCACCAAATCACACTCATTTAATCAGCTTATTCAACGAGACCGGAGAGAGAGAGAGGGGCTGAGGAAGAGGAGGAGGAAGAGCGAAGAAGCAGTGCTGTTTACAAAGAGATGAAAGAGTCAGGGCTGCATTCGGAATAAACACAGTTAAAAGGGTTTTTGGTGAGACATTCACACCCGTTTCTCATATTATTGATCTGAGAAATGAGATCTCTGTAATAACCAGGGGTTAAATTGGGTTTTTGATGTGAGTCAACCTAAAATCTAGCAGTGATTCTGGAGTGATTATAAAAGCCGGACTGGAGTGTGTATGGATGGACTGGATTGACAGACAACAGCAATACTACTACTGCTACTACTACTACTAATAATACATTATTAGTAGTAGTGCTATTATTATTATTTCATGTTTTTATTAAGAAATACAATTACAATTAAAAATGTATAGTTATTTTGTTGTGCTGTCAAATGATTAATTGCATGCAATTGCATCCAAAATGAAGTTGTTGGGGTTTTCTTTGTTTAAATAGCATATGTGTGATTAGAAGGATTTCTTAGAGGATCATGTGACACTGAAGACTGGAGTAATGATGCTTTGTATCACAGGAATAAATTACATTTTAAAATATATTCACACCAAAAACACTTATTTTAAATTGAAATAATATTTCACAATATTAAATATGTTTCTGGATTTTTAATCTAATAAATGCAGCCTTGATGAGCAGAAAAAACATCTTTAAAAACCATTAAATATCTTACTGACCCCAATTTTTTGAACGGTAGTATATATATATATAAACACACATGCATAATAAATATACACAGAACGCACCTTTTATGGAAACTAAAACATTTATTTTTGATGCAATTTGACAGTAGAATATTTTTGTTGTTGACTATGATGGTGGTAATAATAATCATAATAATAAAAGAATACAGCAGAATGCATTTCATGGCCGATTAGAATTATTTTTATGTGCAAATTTTACTCCAGTTAGTAGCTAGCTGTGGCAACAAGTTATTTGAGGATGCTGTTTTGGGGATAGAAAGGTTATATTTACAAAAACCAAGTGTATCTGATGGCAGGGAGACGGTGGATTTTAAATCACAGATTTTAAATATTAATCAATGTCAGTAGAAAGCTAGCTAAATTCTGGCAGAATGCTCTCTGCATGCCTCTGTTATGCACCTCACCTCCGTCTTCTCCTGCCTCTCTTATATCTCTTTGATCTCGCTGCATCTCTGTATTGAGACAGCGCTGGAGCGGGAGGAGCCCTGAGGAGCTGTCAGTCACAGCAGGATCTCGTGGGATTGGCTGTGCTGGCAGATGTGCGGTGTGAGGGAGGCTCATTACAGAAGCTCCTCTCTGTGATAAGAGCTCCCTGGTGATCGCTCGATCTCTGAAGGGCTTCCAGCTTTAAACTTATTCATCAGAACCTGCTGCACACTCAACCGTCACGCTGTCCATGAAGCAGCATTCAGAAACCTGTATCAGAGTGACTGAATTATAGGGCTATTGTGACGTGTTTTAATAAATCAGCTGATTATATTTGAAATATGGGTGCAATTTTTATGCTGTGTGTCAAATCTTAACCTTAATTGGATTTAATACAATTCAGGCACAGACTGTTTATTTAAGAATAAGAATAAGAATATATTTCTCTATAAACAACAATGAACAAAAAAACAACAACATTAATACTACTACTACTACTAATAATAATAATAATTGAATGTTTAGAAATACATAATGTAAAATGACTAGTTATTTTTTGTTGTTCTGTCTAATGATTGTTCATATATATATATATATGTTTATATTCTTATATTTCATATTAAATATATTAAACATATAAAATTTTTCTTAGATTTGTATATGCATGTATATATATATATATATATATATATATATATATATATTTATTTTTTATTTTATTTATTTAATATAATATACATACACATATATTACGCAAACAAAAACTTTTATTTTGGATGCGATTAAGCGTGAATTTTTGTTTGACCCCACTAACATTGATATAGCATCAATATAATGTATGTTGAACAATATTTAGTATTAATAATAATATTAAAACAATAAAATGTAAAAAAATCTATAAAGAAAATGTAAAAAAGAAAAATATATATTTATTTATTTATGTGTGAAAAATCATTATATATTTTTTTATTTTTTTATTTTTTTATCACATTTCCAACAACAAATTTTTGTGTTGTGGGTCAAATATCTCCTCAGCATTAAAATACAGGAATTGATAGTGAAATAACACTGTAGATTGGTGACATCAGCCGGAAGACTGTGAATACGCTCCTATTTCCTTTCAGAATAATATGCACCAAATGAATGAAAGATCAGGAATGTGTATTAGGAGCGTAACCTGGGTCACACTGACTATCTTTTGGTGCGATGCTGAAAGAAGAGCTGGGCGTTTTCTTCTGGCACCTGGAGTGAAGCCGGCTCTCGACCTGTAACCGCAATCCTGACAAATGAGATCTCTCACAATGAGATTCCCCCGGGAACAAAACACATCGCTCTAACAATATTGCTTTTTTGATGAATGGAGGAAGCCGCACCAAGCTAAGCTTTTTTAATAGCTTTATAATGGCGCGCAGTCATATACATTAGGCCGCATCATAAAGAAGACGTGAAGGAGCAGTTTCGTCATTCGATCTGCTCAGACAAAAGATCGCCCCGCTTCGATTCGACACAAACAAGCCACGATACGCCTATAACGTCTCGTACACCAGAGTGATGACCTCAATATCACAGAATAAGAGGAAACGAGAGGAATCTGTTTCAGTGCTGTTTCAATTGCAATTTATACATCAAACATGATTTTCTCTCCTTTTCCATTGCGTTTTATTGCTATGAACCAAGATTGGTGGGGAATATTTGGGAATGGGATCCCGTCTCCCTTGGGCCGTTTGAAACCAGGTCAGAGACGGAGAGGAGGAGGAGGAGGAGCGAGTGATCGGTGAAGAGCAATCACATGCTGATTTGTATATTTCTCGCTCTCTCTGTGAGTAAATGAGGGTTTCACCGGCTCTTTGATCAAACGCTGAGCGAGGCTGGCCCATCGTGGTGGGAACGATGGAGGTGTGGTGGAGGTTTTGGGGTGTTTTGATGTTTGTTTGACAGACGGTGAGGTGTAGGTGGATGTTTGCAGTGCCTGAAGGAGGCTGTGTGTGCTCTGATGGAGAAAGCGTCTTCCCTCGTAACCCGCACTTGATGGGAAGAGTTTAACCATTTGCATTTATTCACTAAATATAAATATACATACATATATTAAGCAAACTAAAATTTTTATTTTGAATGCGATTAAGCGTTAATTTTTGTTTGACCGCACCAACATTGACATAGCATCAATATAATGTATGTTGAACAATATTTAGTATTAATAATAATATTAAAATAATAAAATAAAATAAAAAAATCTATAAAGAAAATGTAAAAAAAAAAATATATATATATATATACTGTATATACATTATTTATTTGAGGATCAAAGATTTCAGTATGAACTGCCATTAAAAATATAAAATGCATGTTTTTCAAAATATGTATATGTATTGTAAATGCGTCACATAAAAGTTCTGATGCTGTGAAAGTTGTGAATGTTAACTTTAATACAGACTCGCTCGTTCAGGAGCTCCCTCAATGTCTTTGGGAGCAGAGATATAGTTGTGAGTAACTCTGGGCTGGTTTGAGATACACAAATCTCTCCGGTCATTATTATGCGAGTGATGCTATCAAACTTATCATGAGAGGGAAGGAGAAAGAGCAAGACAGACTCTGCGGCGCCTGCTAAAGAAACCGAGGTAAGCGTCTTATTAATTCGGAAATCAATTATCCCTCCTCGTCACCGTGAGCTGATGAATCAGGGCTAATTAGCCTGAAGGTGTATCGCTCCTGTCCCGTCTTATCTCTGTGTTTGAGACTGAGACGCGTACCCAGTGTTTTCCTCACGGTGGGTTAACACAATTAAACCTGTTGTCTAACGATCAGGCCGCGGAAGCTAGTTCGTTAACGCCACAGTCTCAGAAGATCGGGACACAAAGAAGTGGATGATATTGGTCTGAAATGAAAAGCGGTGATCTCAATAATTCTCCTGATATATTGAACTGACATTATAATTGCATTATATGCAGCAATTATAAACCGATGATAAAGTGTCACACAGAGTCGACCTTTTCTGTGACGCTGTAATACTTTAGAAAGTGAGATTGTGAAGCGTGATGGCCTACGTGTGCCTTACAGGATCAACTCCAGGTGCTTTGCTTTCTAAATTAGACTTCTTTTCTTGAATGGTAGTGTACTTGCACACTTATGACATTGTTTTTTTTAGTTTGACCATGTTTTGTAGTAATCTGCTGTGGTAGGTCTTGAACAATACTGTACCTTGGACTACCAAGTAAATAATATACTATATGAAATGTACTGTCACAGTATATACCATCATTTGTTTTGCTCTTATTGTACTATGGTATAGTTTGTCTGTTCCTTAACATATTATTATTATTTTTTTTTTAAGTTACAAAGGGACAAAATGATATATATATTTTCAATATGAAATACCAAATATACATTTAGGAATACAATAGTAGAGGTCGCAAAAAACATATTACTGTTAATTTTAATAAGAAAACACACACACATGCACATACACACATACACACACACACATGAAATATAAATATTGGTATTAATATTATATATCACTAAAAGGTAGCAATACTGACAACACTAACTTTCATATGACATTTTGTTATACAATTGCACTGTTTTGTTACCATATTTTTATTGCTGTGATAAAAAAATAAAAACATAAACACTACATTACAATTATTTAATACTGTACAATAGACATATTTTTGTGTTTTTGTCTGTATATCAGTCCAGGGCAGCTGGCATTGACCTGGCCTCTCTGTCAAACACAGACCTCAGCCTTGCTATTATTTACACACAACACACACCCTGTGACCGGCCTTATCACAACATCTGTCAATCAATGGCCTGCGTCCGTCGTCATGTTTAATAGCCCTGACCAGGTGAGCGGCCGGAGCTGTAGCAGACAGAGATATAAACATGACCGAGAAGAAGAAACACAGCTCATCCGATCACTCACTGAGGAGAAGTGTGTTAACCTTGATTAAAATTCCAGTAATTGTTCATAACCTTTCAAAAGATCCTTCAAAAGACTGTCAAATTCAGCTGAACATCATAGAAATAAATTACAGTTTAACAGATATTCACATAGAAAGCAGTTATTTTAAATTTGAACATTATTTCCCAATATGACCATTTTTATTGTATTTTTGATTAAATAATACAGTCATTTAAAAAAATCATACCAATCCCAAATGTAAACATTTTATCAATATGCTTATGTTGATACATTATTAAAAATGCTAAAATATCTGCTTGTTTTTTGTTCTTTTACATTTGTGCACAGAAGTGCATTTTTATAATCTCGCACGATTAAAAACAGTTACAAGTAAAGGACTGAAGTCTTATGGTTATAAAATATTGCCATTTTCTCCTTTCTCCTCCTTTTCCTCAGCTGTCTTAGGTTTTTCGTTTTTCTTGTACTGCATTTTTTCTACTGCATTTTAAAAAAATTTCTCTGTGTGGAATGAAATGTTTGGAATTGATCAGTCATAGATGAGCAGGACCAGGGCTTTTCTCACTTTCTGTATTTAGTTGATTTTAGGAAAGCAAACGCTTTACTTCAGCGTGTTTTGTCTTTCTGGCAGCGTGAGCTGATGCTTAGATAAGAGAGAGGTATGCTGTGGTGTAATCTTGGCTGGAGTTAAACTTCAGCTTTTCATCCTCTGTCAGTTTTGATCATTGTGCTCAGACATGTAGAGATACAATATATTTATGGCAGTGCTGGTGTAGTCAGACACAGAAACCTGATAACATCTGGAATGTTCTTCTGAAAGCGCCAAAATCTAAGTGCTTACATAGAAAAAATATATAGTTTTATAGTGAATTGTAGTATTATATATTGATATAGTCTAGAGCACCATGGAAATACCATGGTATATGAATATGGGAACCATTGATTGTCAGTGAATTGATATAAGACCATGCATGACCATGATTGACTGACTTCACTAATTGTTAATGCAATCAGCCTCTATTCTATTCTATTCTATTCTATTCTATTCTATTCTATTCTATTCTATTCTATTCTATTCTATTTCTATTTCTATTTCTATTTCTATTCTAATTAATTCTGTTCTGTTCTGTTCTATTCTATTCTTTGAAGTATTTGCGATACCAAAGTGACCAGTGACTGACTTCACTAATTAATGCAACCAGCCTATATTCTATTCTATTCTATTCTATTCTATTCTATTCTATTCTGTTCTGTTCTGTTCTGTTCTGTTCTTTGAAGTACTTTGCGATAACAAAGTGACTGATTTCACTAATTGTTAATGCAATCAGCCTCTATTCTATTCTATTCTATTCTATTTCTATTTCTATTTCTATTTCTATTTCTATTTCTATTCTAATTAATTCTGTTCTGTTCTGTTCTATTCTATTCTTTGAAGTATTTGCGATACCAAAGTGACCAGTGACTGACTTCACTAATTAATGCAACCAGCCTATATTCTATTCTATTCTATTCTATTCTATTCTATTCTATTCTGTTCTGTTCTGTTCTGTTCTGTTCTTTGAAGTACTTTGCGATAACAAAGTGACTGATTTCACTAATTGTTAATGCAATCAGCCTCTATTCTAATTCTAATTCTATTCTAATTCTGTTCTGTTCTGTTCTGTTCTATTCTATTATTTCAGTTTTAAACCATTTTGCCTGTTGGACCACCTTTTTTCTTCCTGTTTTGGCTTCTTCTTCTAATAGAAAATACTTCTGGTACCAAAAAAAAAACTGTTAACCCCTGTGATAACAGAGCAGAACGAATCATCTTTAGTTTGCTCAACAAGGCCATCCTAAGACCGAGAGGCCCTTTTCACTTCCTGTGTGACAGGTTTGCCAGCAGTGACCTCACACGTTGAAATTCCTCTCATCTTTCATCTCTCCGTCCCCTTTCATTGGGCTATTTATAGTGCCCTGTCTATTCTTCAAGCAACAAGCGGAAACCCTCAAAGACTGTGTCTCTGGACAACATGGCTGCTGGGTCCTCGGCCAATCAGCTTCCAGCAGAGATCCTCTGACTGTGACATCATCAGCGCGCGCGGCGGAGAATCTGAAGGGTTGGCTTTGTGTCCGAGCAGCTGAAGGGGACTGATGTGTCAGGGTCAGGGAGGGACTTTGATGAGAACACAAAAGCTGCTCTGTCCGAGCGCTGTAAAAAGAGCGCTTATTCAGAAGAAGGGGATTTATGGTCTCAAGTGTTGGAGACCTCAAGCAAAGCTTCTGTTGTGTGAGGACATGGCACTGAAAACGGCCTCAGAAGTGGTCTGACGCACATTAAACGTGCCACGCTGTTTGTTTGAGTACTGTTATGACCTCTGCTGTATGTCACTGGAGTCACAGATGTCAGTTTACATCGTAATCACTTCAGATGTGTCAGAGCAAAACAAAAGTTCCTTGTCGGACAATCGCGAATAGAGCAAATGCCATGTTAGCGAAAACAAGGAGCTCCTTGATTGCTTGAACTCGTCTACAACCCAGAGACCTACTTAAGTAGTTCCCATCGTGTAATTCGAGGTCGTCGACGTTGCTTTCCCAGCCACCTTTTATGTGGGTTAAAGTGTGAAGCTGTGGTTAACGAGGCTGGTCAAGCGTAAGCTTGTGGGTTTGAGTCTCAGGTTGCTCTGCCATAAGTCTGCTTTCTGAACTAACTGCTTGTGTTGCCATGAATTATTTATTCTTGCATATTATATTTTGGATGAATTGCACTACATGACATTTTTCACAATCTTGCCTTGTCATGAAAAGGTCAAATCGAATATTTTAGGATTTATTGACCTTGACGCACAATCATGAGGGCCGTTAGAGCTCCTGACGGATATATTTTCAAGTTTAGTTTTATTTGGTTGTACCGTATGACTGATTTGGCAGACAAAAGGCCTTTGTGTGTGTGTGAGAGAGTGTGTGTGTTCAAATAAATGATCAGTAAACACAGCTTTTTTGAAACATTTCCTTTTTCATGTTGTTCTGATTTGGTTTTTGTTTTGCACTGGGATACATTGCTTGAATGAACATTTCTTGTAGCTTATCTGCACAACATTATTTTCAAGAGTTAACCTGTAATATTTTATTTTGTTTTGGTCAGTTTAACTTGTTTTGGATTGGAACTGATTTATTAAATTAACTTCTTTTGTAGCTCATCTATTTTCCAACATTAACCTGAAAGGCATTTATTTATTCCTTAAGTTTTGCTTCACACTTTACTCTTTTCTTTGCTGTTTTGGACTGAAATGCAGCTTCTTTTGTAGCTCATCTGCACTAAATATTAACCTCAATAGCTTTTATTTGGCTTAATGTTTTTTCGTTTCATTTCGTTGAGCTTTTCCCACTTTGCTTAGCTTCGCATTTTTGTTTTGTTTGAGATTGGAGTCCAATTCTTGAGTGAACTTCCCTTCCATCCTTAACCTGAAAAGCGTTTGTTCTTCTCAGGATGTGCTTTCATCAAACAGCCACCCAGCCACTTTATCTAGAGATCTCATAAAGTGCCATCGTGCATATTTATCATCCTCGGTATTTCAATACGAGGCTTCTCCTTTGTCAAGCCAAGTATCTATCTATTCATGAGCACCTGACTCCCAGCATGCATCTGTTGATCTGGCACTGTTGATAACATCTCAGCCTTTCGTACTTCTTTCCCAGTCGCTTTCATCACCGTGCCAATGTCTCCTCTGTTCTTACGTAGTCACTGGCGTTCCTCTAGTGTTCGCTATCAATCAGCCGAGCCAGTTTTGATCTTCCACGAGGAGCGGAAGACTTCGGAGCCCCTGCGTTCGGCAGACGAGAAGCTTTTGATAGGAGAAATTAATGAGGTTGGTTATGTTTGGATTTCCTCGTTAGGCGTAACGTGCGAGGGTTGGGTCCCGCGGGAGGCGAGGGTGCTCTGCTCCGCACTCCGTCTTTGTGGCAGGAGCCCAGTCACCCGATTTAGCAAGCATGCCGGCGGAGACATAATGTGGTCAGTGGAGCGTGATGGGAACAATGAAGGGGCTGGTGCAGGAAAACGTGCTTTGGAAACCTCCAGCTTGTTACCTGAATGCTGCAGCTGGGCCGTAGAGCCGTGAGAAGATGCAGAATGATGATTTCCAAACAGAAGAAACGGTTGAAGTGTTTGTCTTCATGCATAAATTAGTCCGTTTTTTTCACCACCCGTATGGCATCTGGTTCTTTGAACCTATTCTCCAGCAGTGCCCGGGCACCCAGGAGCCGGAGCCAGACCTCTGCCAATCAGAACAGGCACAGCTTGAGTTCTGCCAAGCTGCTTTGTGACCTGTCTCCCTTTCCTTACTGCAGATCCTTGCAAATGTGTCAAAAATTAATTCTCACTTCTCTTAGCACAAATAAGAAAATGAAAGACAGAGTTCAACCCCAAAAATTAAAAGGATGTCTCACCACCTTCTTGTCATACCAAACCTATATTGCTTTCTCTCTTCCGTGAAGCATACGAAATGTTAAGCTGAATATTTGTGCTGCTTCTTTCCATAAAACGACATTCTTCGCACTTCTAGCTCATGAAAAACAGGTTGGAGAGTTTTCAGTCATTTTCACAATTTCCAGAGCCGTTTCTAGCCTTTCAGCAAAAATAAAATACATTTTTTAAAATAGCCTGAGCATGTAAATAATTGTATAAAATAAATATTGACTCGATCAGAAGAGTGAATCTGGTATCACTAGATCTGAGAGATGAAAACACAGATGACTGATTGCTGAAATATAATATCAGGGTAAAAGATGATAAGTTCTGTGTACAGTCCAGCGACAGAATAATTTTAGCAGTAATATTTCTGTGGGGCTCATGGATGAAAAAGGTCTAGTGACACTGTTCCTCATCAAGCTATCATAAACAATAGATCTTCATTGCTAGGTGAGCTGTTTCTTTAATTATGCTAGATTACACAGGGCTACTGCCATGCTATTCTGCTAATGGACTTCACAGCCCAGTTCAAACAATATTTACCCATCATTCCTCTCTCTTTCAGCTCATCTTTCAGTCTATAGTGGTCGAGATCTCATAACCTGGAGTTTTCCCACCCAGATCTCACCGCTCCACCTAAACCAAAGCACCTGTTTATCTTTTTGCAGAGACAATATTAAATGAGCAACACTCCTCCGAACAGCTGTCCTGCGTGTGTGTGTGTGAGAGATAGAGACACACACACACACGCACACACACACACATGCCTTTAGGTGTGTATAGATCGGGAGTCACAGAGCTAATAAATGAAAGTTGGTCATGTCATTGGCCTCGCTCAATAAATCAGACCTGAGCTTATGAAAACGGACACATTTATTCAGTTGTACTGCCAGGAGGGAAAAGAGAGAGACTGCCCTGCACACACACACACACACACACACACATTTTTACCTTTTCCTCACAGACTACAAATCTGTCTTGTTGTGTTTAGAAAGTTTTGGGTCAGTAGGCAATAAAACTGTCAACAACAACAACAACAACATATAATAATAATAATAATAATGATAATAATAAAGTAAATATTAGTATTATTATTATTGTTGTTGTTTTAAATTATTGTGATTATAAATAAGTTACATTATGTCTGTCATAATATATTTACTATACTAAAATAATGATTATTATTATTATTATTATTATAATCCTCAGTGTATTTATTTATTTCACCACCTTTGGTCTGTCAAGATTGTTTAAAATGTAAAACAGAAATACATCTGAACTATTTATTTAATAATAAATAAATAAATACACAAAATAAAATATTTATTTTTTTAATAATAGTTATTATAAATAAGTATTATTATAATATATTTACTACACTACTACTACTAATAATAAATATGTATTATTATTATTATTATTATTATTATTTTAATTCTCTACTTATTTATTTATTTATGTATTTATTTATTTATTTCATCACCTTTGGTCCACCAAGGTTGTTTAAAATGTAAAATAGAAATAAATCTGAACTGCACTACTACAAAATAATACTATTACTATTACTAATACAAATACTAATATAGTCTTAAGCCTATATTCTTATTATTTCTCTCTTTTTTCCTTTCATTGGTTTTCTTTCTTCCTTTCTTTCTATTTTCTAAGACAAATATCATCACTCAGCTTGTTTGTGATGAAATGCAGAAGAAATGCCCCTGGACTTTCATTTACATCTGAGACTGTGATCAATTTGCATAGATGTTTGTTTTTCTTCTCTTCATCCTGCTCTCAGATGACACATATTCATGCATATAAGCAGATGATTATGATTTATTTATTTTATTGAGACCCATCAGATGACTGTGATGCTGCAAATAAATGCACTCAGAGCTCTAGTTTCAAACTGAAGTTTCCAAAGCCTGCTTTCCCTAAAGATAAAACTCTTCCACACGAATGCTTCCTCTAACTCAGCAGATTTTTCTTCAGTTCTGTTGGCTAAAATCATCAGTCTTGTTTCATAAAAGAAAGTCTATTTTCAAGTCTAAAGTCTTGTTGAATCCTGTTTGCTGGCAGAGAACATTTGCATTTAATTGTAGTCTTTGAAAGTCTTTTGACTTGATTTTTTTCCCGCTCTGCTCATGCGACAAGCAGTTACTGTTTAACACTGCAGCCCGTTTGTATTCAATGTCATTTTCATTTTAATAGCTATGAGAGAGCAGATATGATCTTTTCATTTAGCAGAACTCTGAAGTCAAAGATTAGCCGGCGTTTATAATAAAAAATTCTTCAAACATCAGGGATTCTCATTTTATTTGAATTAATTCACAAAGACAAGCGTGGAAAAAAATAACTGGCAATTTGATCTACTCGCCTGTGGAAAAACATTTAAAAAGATGAACTAAAAGGATGTCAAGGAAAAAAAAAAAAAGAGACAAAAATGATTGAAATTTGTTTGCTGCTTGGCTTGGAGTTTTATAACAAGAAAAAAAAATACTTTTAGTAATTTAATGGCAGAAGAGAAGGAATTTGAAATCTTTATTAGAAAATGCTAAATCAGTTTTTCTGTGAAGGCAAACAATGCAAAAGTAGAATAAATCATGAAATAAGTATTTCTCATTCCACCTCAAATAACACTGAGAACCAGACTGTGTGCAAAACATCTTCTTTTCTATTATTATTATTATTATTATTGTTTATTTTTACACTTTAGAAACTAGTGCAAGTGCTTCAGCGGTATTTGTATATAAACTGGGTGCTATTATCACCACATATTTAAAGGGGTCATATGGTGGTACATGCACTTTTTCAAGCTGTTTGGACTAAAATGTGTGTTAGGAGTGTGTGTACACCACCCTACAATGATAAAGATCCACCAGTAGCTTTCTTTTTATTTAATAAAAATAAGTTGCCCCTTCTGAAATCAA
>JAUCMS010000052.1:6224833-6239907 GCA_032357445.1 Enteromius radiatus | reverse complement strand
TAAAATAGTTGTAGTATTATTAAACTAAATATTTACTAATAATTATTTATATGTACATTTGTCATATAATAATATAAAAAATATTTGTATTATTATTATTTGTATTATTAAACTAAATATTTATTTAAATATTTTATGTACATTCATTCAATAATAATAATAATAATAATAATAATAATAGTTGTATTATTGTTATTATTATGATTTAACTAAATATTTTTACAAAACATATTTATGTACATTTGTCATATAATAATATAATAAAATAGTTGTAGTATTATTAAACTAAATATTTACTAATAATTATTTATATGTACATTTGTCATATAATAATATAATAATAACAGTTGTATATTATTATTATTATTATTATTATTATTTAACTTGAAAGCATGATTTTAATATATTTTTGAGAGACATTGACCTTGCTGTGCCATGTAAATAATACATAAAATAATCATATCATACCATTATTATGATGCCATTACAATACCGGTTTCATTTTGTAACGGTATTTCTTACATTCAATAATAAATCCCAAACACAAGTACATAAGTTGCCGGATCGCCTAGAGCAAAGCAATGAAAAGTAATACTTTAATAAACTCATGCTAATAAATCAACCGCAACCCAAATATGCGTGCAATCATATTTCCACGTCTCTCACACTCTGACCTCAGTGGCATTTCTCTGCTGAAGTCATCCCATTGTCATGTGGTCGGTTCTGAGTCTTCAGAACAACAACAGTCTGTCTTCATGCTCACATGCCCCTCCTAAACCTAATAAAGATCAGCCCGAGAACCTGTTTGTTGAGGGAAGTTTATCTTGGCAACTGCAGTCTATAGGGCCCCCTCTTTTTCGGATGGATATCGGCCCATTCCTTCATCTGTTTTATCTGCTTTCTTCACTTTCCCTCTTTTTTCTTTGCATATTTGTCATAAATGTCAATAAAGCTTAGAATGTTTCCTGCGGGCTGAGTTTGATATCAGCGCTTTTACTAGCAGGCATTGGTATCTTCCTAATCTGCTTCAGTTCATGCAAAGCATCCAGCCAACAGACATGAGAAGAAAAAGTCCCGCATTAGAGCTTTACATACTTAACTGACAGGGTGGGGAACTGCAGGGGCTGCTGATAAAGTTTCACTCAGTATTTCAGTACGTTTATTTACAGCACGGCTGGAAAAAAGTTTTCTGATGAAAACGTACCAGCTTTAAAATTCACCTTCACAATGCAAGGGTGCTGCTGAGGTGGTCTGTTAGCCACAAAAGAAACCTTGAAGCTGACTTGAAGTCTAGTCTCTGACACACCCTCACATTTTGTCTGCAAAAATCTGCAAATCTTATCAAATTTGTGGTAACACTTCTTAACAAACTACTCAATTTAAAGTACAAAAGGCAAATTGCACAAAGAAGTTTATCTAGTGTAAGAGATATCGCTATTAAATTTGGGATCTTTTTTTTTATATAATAATATAATAATATATTGATACTTTTATTCACCAATAATGAATTAAATGCTATTCTTTAGATATTTTGCTCATCAAAGAATCCTGGAAAATAATAATAATCAAATGTAAATAAAAATCTAATCAAATGTACATAAATAAAATGACCTTTTTAATGACATACATAAATTATTTAATCATTTAAGTGTATTTATGGGTTATTTTATTTATTATTGATGATGGGTGTTAGTGGAATATAGGCAAAAATTAATTAGGAAAAAAAAAGGTCTGTGAAAAACATTGTAATTTAAATGTTATATGAAATTTAAAGGAAATAAAAGTAATAGTGCATTTCACATGTTTTGCTTAAGTTTAGTTTAAGTCTTAACAGTACAGAAATTTAAAAAAAAAAACTATATAAATATATATATATACACATGCATTCTTTTTTATTTTAATGCCATTTAATTTGCCTAAGTGTAAGATTGTGTTATGTGGGTATTCTGAACTGGAATTATTGGGAAATGTCTCCTGTCTGTGTGGTCTAACCTACATGCATGGTGCTTGTTTTTATTGGCTTTGGGAACGGTGTAACCAGGATATGTACAATTACAGAATTAGTCCCCCCCTCAAGCAATGTCAAAGCCCAGCGCACACCGCAGAACAGAGGGGGGCCTCGCTTCAGAAATCCCAGATTCGACCATTGTTTCTCCCTTCTCTTTCCCAAGACAGTATAGAAGAAGTCCTGGGGTCGATAGAGAGGTTGACATTCACTACTCCACACTACGTAGACATAATGACAGTTAATCAATTCAACCAATCAGCTTCCACTATTTCTCTCTGCCTTAAGCATCGTCAGTGTCGCTGTCTATATCGAGTGAACTTCAGATGAAAACAGCGGCTTTACGAGGAATCCACCGATTGGATGCTGGCGGAGCTTTAACTCTTTCCCTGGGGAAACTCTACACGGACTGCGGCCCTTTGATGCGCATTCCACTCATAATCTCATACTGTCGGTCAAGCAGGGTCAAGCTGGTGTGAAATGACCCCTGTCCTCTGAAGGACCTGGCAGAGATGCACACTCATTAGTAATGTAAAGACTTACCGGAACGCCGTCCTTCCGCCAATCACAGCACAACGTGGATTAATCAACAGACACACGGACAGACTGTGGATTATGAGCAAGCTTTAACAGGATCCAACTATGTGTTTACACTGTAGATTCAGATTTAGCACTTGGCTAATGAAGGGATTCTTTTTTGAGAGGTGGATTAGGGAGAAAGAAAGGGAGGAACAGAAAATGGCAGATAAGCGAAGTGTACGCTGATTAGCTGTAATGGAAGTCATGTGAAACTTCATGCAATAGCTGCACGTTATAATACGGCAACACTCAGAGAGATAAGAGACGCGTTCCAGCCTCTCTTTCTGCTTCCTGTTAACAAATAGAAAACATTACTCAAGGTGTTGAGATAATATTGTTCTCTGTGTGCATAGCTGTTGTCCTTTTGATAAACTGTGATGCACACCAGCTGTTTCCCAGATACTCACAAACAAAAAGGGTATAAAACTTCTGTTATTAGCTGTTGGGATATGACATTATCATAGAGACGGGCTTATTATTTCATATCACTTTATCTGCATGTGAATTGTGTAGTTTGTGTTAATTGAAAATAATGGTTGTTTTTAAAAAGTTTCCTCAAATAGTCTCCTCGTCTGCTATTGGCTAAAGTGACAGAAAGCCCCGCCCCAAACTCATTCCATTGGTTGAGCTGTTGCTACAGTATGTTGGCGCTGGTTGGGATTTCAAATCTTTCAAATAAATGTTTTACTTATAGTTGTCTAAACTTGGGAGTCATTTAAATATATATATATATATTTTTTTTTTTCACCTCTATGCAGTAGCGGACTTTATTTCAACATGACATGAAACTTATGAAGTGAAGTCTGTAGTTTTTGCACCACTGTCATTAGATTTGCTAAAAATAATGACTGTTTTTAAACAGGTTTCATAAATAATCTCCCTATCTGCTATTGGCCAAATAGACAAATAGCTCATGCCATTGGTTAAGCTGTTGCTATGTTTGGCTCCTCAGACATTAAGAGCAGTGATTTGATTGCTCTACTGTGTTTTAACATTTTTTAACACGTACACTTACATGCATATTAACTTGGAATAGGCGTAATTTAATGGTTTCACCTGCAGTAGATAAAAACTGCCTTTAGCCTTGACTATATTCACTATGGATGTATTGAGTGTTTTATCTCAGGATGGTACATTGATGGTGTATCGTCATATACAAGACCAGAACTAACTACTTATAAAAATGTATTATATCTATTGAATTAATATTGATTCATTAATGCTGTAATGAAGTTTGCTTCTAGCTGTCTATTCGTCTCAAGGTGATAATTAGTCACCATTTTCTCAATAGTTTCAATAAGAAGTGTGCAGACGTCACTGTAAGAGCATGAAGATCATCTTTTTTTCTTTCCTTATTAACAACATTGTCTCTTGTGAGAAGTGTCATGTGCTTCTCTCGGTTTGTGTTCTGCTGAGATCTGCTCTTAGTATGAAATACAACAATCTACTGTAATCAACACGGTTTTATTGGAGTCCAGTCACTTTCACCTTCGATTTCACATTTGAAAATACTATATTCATGGCCTTTGAGTTTAAATTATATGCTTCACACAATCGGTCCTGAATGTAATCTGGATTCATTTTCAAACCTCACTGATTTTTTATTTATTATCCGAACAGTATGACTCATAGTGCATGAAACTATGTGAGTTACTATCAGTGTGTTGCTTTGCTGGGCCAAAATGACTATTATATATTTTTAATTTTTAGTATGAACAAATTTGTTGCGCACTCTTTCTGGTGCAAACATGAATTACGCTTCATCATGTGGCTTGTTGAAGAGAGGTGTGCTATTACTTTTCTTAGAAATCAAATACACAATTGTCACCTAGCGATCAATAAAACCGGTGACTTACAATGAAAAGGGGACCCGAGCCATTTCTAAGGTCTGTAATAATATAGACATTTGGGCTTTTTTTTGGCTTAGAGGCAAGTAAACAACCACCCAGCAATCACACCCAGCATCATTCTAGTGGCAAAAACATGTAAACACCCCTGCATTCTGAATTGTGGACAATACTACAGCATTGTGTGCATTCTATTGAGAGCACTCCTTTCTTGTGTGAATCCCAAAGGAAGTGTGCACGTACACACTTGCATGCTTTTAAGTTTGCAAAGCCAGTGAGGTGTGAGTGGGGCTTCGTTTAGCCATGAGGCGATGGGATGTGGCACGGTAGCTACTTCACATTCCCACTTAATGGATCCTAATAACAGAGCAGAGGGAAGATGGACACGGTCTGAGTGGACACCCCTCACAATGGCCACCACGTTGACAAAGAAATTTGTAGGTTGGATATTTCTTCCCTCGTTGCTTTAGGCAAGAAAGAGATCTGGTGCTGGCGGTATGTCTGGTGTGTAGTGGTTGATTGGCTGATATGGATGGGCATTGAAGGAACCTGTTATTTGCTTTCTTGATGTTAAGTACGCTAGCTGGTCTCAAACAGAGTGTTTAACTCTTTTTGTGCAGCACTGAACTAGATTTTTACATTTTCTGGAGAGCGTGACTTGGATAACTTACATTTAGTCAGATGTTTTGTAATTGCCACCAAAATGCTATAGTGTAATGTAGTATAGTAGAGTATAGTAGAATAGCTAATGTAACTTAAACAGTCTACTCTGAGAGTTCGTAGGCATGTAGTTGCAAATTAATGAGAATTACTTGACATTGAAGATAATTAGTTTGTAGAATGTTTAGCCCCGGTCAAAAGCATACTCTCGGGTTTATATATATATATATATATATAAATTATATATATATACAGTATAGAAGTTTTATGTCCATAGAATTAAAGCACATTAAATGCAAGTAAAGTGTCTACTTTTAAGGTTTCAAATAGTTTTTATTTATTTCAAAATATCAACATTTGGTTGAAATAAAATTTTTATTCAGTGTAAAAAAAATAAATGCAAGTAAAAATTCAAATAACATGCTTATTCTGATTTTGACATGAAATTTCTAAAATAATAAGGAAGCATATAAAATTTTATTGTGTTTTAAATGAGTAAATAAAATCTTACTTACAAATGGACAAAACCGAGGTTAGCAGCACATTTAAAACAATAAAAATTACAACTAATTAGTATTTGGTGTGAAATTAATTAATCTTTTAATGTGTCATATATATATACACACACACACACACACACACACACACACGCACACACATACATACGTGCATGTATATATTTAAGAAAAATGTTATGTTTATATATTAAATATTGTATAAATATTATATACTGTATATATACATACTCACATATATATGTTTATATATATAAATATTTAAAGAAGTACTTTATGTACTTTGTTTTGTATTTATATAAGCATAACTATACACAGCAAAAACTTTTATTTTGGATGATATTAATTGTTTATTAATTGTTAGCACTGTGAAGTTACTTCCATCAAAATACGTTACCCTTCTTTCTCTTTTCCTCACAGACAACCACGTAAAAACCCAAGCACCGTGTCTCAGGACTCTTGGGATAAAGTCTATCCTCCCGGTGAAGTCTTTCAGTCCGCCAAAGAGAACCCGCGTTACTCCAGCTACCAGGGATCCCGCCCTACCAACGGCTACCTGGGCCCCGCCGCCTCGGGCCTGAACGCTCGCGTCCTCCTCGAGACCCAAGAGCTCCTGAGACAAGAACAGAGGCGAAAGGAGCAGGAGGCTAAAACCAAGCTACCTACAATGGAGGAGACACCAACCTCAAGCCAAAACCCTCCTCCTGCTCCACCCAAAGGCCCTTACCGACAAGACGTGCCACCCTCGCCCACCCAACTCGCCCGGCTCAACCGTCTACAGACCCCTGAGAAGGGCCGCGCCTTCTACTCCTGAGAAGACAGATCAAAACTGTAGGAAAAACTGTATGACAGCAATAATATTGAATGGAGAGAGACAGGGCTATAACAAGGAGACTGCTGGAGGATTCTGGGTAAACCATTGTTTGTTTCTCTAGTATGGAGTCTTTGTACACACTGAAGATCTTCAACTATCCATTTCTCATTCCTGCTTTTGACAAATGTGTAAGTGTTTATTGAATTCATTGACGTTATGGCACTAGGTACTCTTGACAATCACATGACAGTCGCCAGAGGCTTTGATACGTAGTTATTTCCACCATATTGTGACCTACATATCTTGTTTTTGTCAGGTGTGCTGAGGTAAACGAGTAGGTGGGTAAATTTCACCACACCTGTCAGAGACATGTCTAGGTCTTATTTCACCACAAAATGAAAAGGAAAAATTCAATATTTAGCTATAAACCTAAGCTTGCTACTAAGTCTAGAAAGTTTTTGGTGACACTTTATTTCAGTAGTCCACTTTTGACATTCTACTAAATGGCGTTTTATAACGAATTTCAGGAGGAACAAGTACGTACGAACGATCGCAAGCTGCTACCGATCTCCTCATTACTAATTACCCTAGCAGAACTCTTTTAAATACCGCTCTCTTTCTCTGTCTGGCATCTTTGTTTTAGACATCCCTCCCCCTTCCCTTCACCGCCTAGCAGAGCCAGAGAAAGGCCTAAACAGGCCAGAGTTCTCCACCGGGTTACCGTTCGGTTAACTACTGTCTATTCTTCCGCTACTTCCAGTAATCCGCCACTCCCTCCCGGGGGGCACACGGGGCCCAGGCTGGACTCTGAGCTTGACTCAACCCTCGCCTCCTAGGGCTCTGGGTCCGCCGGGCTCCCTGCCTGTTCAGTCCGCCAAACGAGCACCTTACTGTTAATCACAGAGGAAGTGGAAACTAGTGAAAGTTACAGTAAGTAACTTTGCAACTACGTGTCAACTAGCAGTCAGAGTATTAGTAGACTGTCTGCTTAATATCTTCAAATTTCACTTTATTTTGGTCAGAAATTTGGCAGGTATATGTCAACCTCTACTAACTGTAAACCTGAGAGTTAGTAGAAATGCAGTTGTGAATGAATGAAAATTAATTGGCATGTAGCTGCAAAGTTGGGTATCAAATAAAGTGTAGCCTTTTTTTTTTCTTTCATTGTGATATTTTCATCTACAGCATCCTGCTCATGATTTTTTTTTATGTATTTAGAAACAAAGGTGTAGGAGTACAGTGTTCAGGGTGAGAGTACTCCAGCAGTGTAACTGAACTCAGCTAATGGAGTGCAGAAAGGTTATGACCCCAACAACCCTCTGACTATCTGCTACCGAAACCCCTATTAACCCATCATACTTCTCAATCGCTCCTCATGTGTCGCCTCCCATCTCCACCCACTTCATAACTGATTCTTCTGCTTTATCCTCGATTTAGCAGCCTCTCTTCCTCCACTACTAAGATGGTAAACGTACAGTACATTTGCAGAAATTCAAGAATTAGGGAATTCCCCTTTTCACAACAAGTTAAAAATACTTCCAAAATAGCAAAGAATTTGGTTTGGTGCTACTAAATAGAAATTAGATACTCTAATACAGTCAACATGAAGCAATGTTATTCAATAGCTATGATTTTATCCACCAATATTTATGGTCATTTTTGGAATGTTACATAAAGAAACTCCACCAAGATGTGCGTTCATTCTAAAAAGCTGAATAAAAAGGGAACGGTTTATTTTTTCCCATTTAACGAATAAATTGTGTAGTGCACAAAGGAAACTCATATGGCTTTGCCTCAACAGTGCATGTGATTGCATAAAAAAACTAACCAACACATCATTCTCATCACAAACCATCTCAAATGTTGTTTAGCTATTCTAAAATGCCTGAACCAAACTCATCAAAATGATTTGGAATAATTAGCCCCTGAAAGTTCCTCGCATGATTGCGTTCTGAAACACCAGACAAAGATAACATCATGACGTCTGTGTGCTCTGAGACACAAAATCTGGAATCTGAGGGTGCAAAAAAAATTAAATATTGAGAAAATCACCTTCAAAGTTGTCCAAATAAAGTCCTTAGCAATGCATATCACTAATTGAAACTGAAAAGTTTTGATCTGTTTATGGTCGGAAATTCACAAAATATCTTCATGGAACATGATCTTTGCTTATTATGCTAATGATTTTTGGCATAAAAGAAAAATCAATAATTTTGACCCATACAATCTGTTGTTGGCTATTGCTACAAATATACCTGTGCACCTCCGGGGTCACCGATGCTTCATGCAATATTCTAATTAAAAGTTCATTTAGTGAATTTAGATGGAAACGAACTTTAGCTAATGAGATCAAATGTTATATCTGTGTGGGTATTAACAAGACAAGTGGTTGGAGGGGAGGGGCTTAAAAATGGAAAATTGTTTTAAAAGTGGAGCGTGTTTTTACATTTTAATGAAAGACAATGTTACAATGTTTTGCTTTGTTTTTGTACGATGCGTAATACCACCAGGAACGTGTGCTTGTGTGTGTTTGTTACTTTTATGACCTTTGTCATCTTTGGTTTCAGCGGCTCAGGCAGAGACTAGTTCTGTTCAGCACTTTAGTTTTTTATCACATGTTTCACTATATCACAACAAAGCTCAGGTTACAGCTCACAGATACAGTCCAGAACCTGTTTAAAAGAGCACTTCACCTAGTAATAAAAATATCATCTACTCTATCCAAACCTGTTTGCCTTATTCATGTGGAACACAAAGTATAGTCCATACTGTTTTCTCAAAGAAGGTAAAGCTGACTTCTATGATGAAATTTGACTTTTAGCTTGCCACTGTTTTTTTACATAAAAAAAAAAGTTACTGTCCCTTTAAATGCAGCTGCCTTTTAAACTATCCGTTCTAGAATCCAAACCACTCTAATAAACGTCATGTGACTTTTATGTGTGCTGTATGTTTTTTTTAATATTTGTGCGTGTGTGTGGGTTTTGCTTGGGATTGTGTATCACCAGTGCCTGTAACGTGACTCTGTCTTGTCTATGAACTGTATCTTGGCAGGCACATGAAACACTTGAGCTAAAAGAGCTCAATAAGCTCTCACAAAAGGGAAAGCCAGGCCCATTGACCGATGTACTTTCCTCCAAGTCTCTTCCTGGCGTCTCGGTCTGTCTCAGATCCATTCATTGTGGAAAATGTTCAGCATATCTGCTCTATTCTTCTGACTTCGGTACTTCCTCCCAAAATTGTTCTGGGTTCTGTGGTACAACATGATGTGTTTCTAATATTGTATCTACAAACAGACATTTCCAGAACAGCAGCTGTTTTATTATTATTATTATTATTATTATTTGTTTTTGTTTTTTTGGTGCTGGCTGCTTATCTACTATTTTATATCACATTGTATACATACGATGTTTTTGACGGGAAAAGTGCCTGTGAAGAGGGATTTTTTTTTTTTTTTTGTATGTTAAAAGTTTAACGTGTTGCCAAATGCACATATTTTTAAAAAATGAAATTATTAGTATTCCTTTGTTTTTCTCTGATCATACAGCATTTGTTTTAATCGTTAAAAGAAAGCAAAGATTAATCTGCACATTTTAATGTATTTGTATGACATTTTGTTGTCTGTGTATGTCGTAGGTACTATGGCGTTTGATTCCTGTAAGCACAGTGAAAATGGTTTTTACACAAAGTTTTTTACCTGATGTCAAAATATACACAAAGCTTCTCTGTACATATCAAATCTATATTCAATAAAACATTTTATTCATTCTGTTTACAGTTAATGGTTTTGTTTGTCTTTGTTGCAAAAAGACTGAGTGCTTAAACATCAAGTAAAATGTATTAAGTATTTTAATATATAATAATTTTAGAGCATGAGGTTGGAGCAGTTCATTTCTTAAAATATATAATTTGACCTATTCATGTTACCATTTCATGTCCTGAAACGCTATGCAATTATATTAATCATAATAATAATAAATGTAATAATTTATTCCAAGTAACTTTATATGCATTCTACTTTTAAAGGTAACCCTAAAGTATAAATAATCATTATAGGCTTAAAACCGTTTTTTAGAGTAAAGCCAAAATGTTTATTCACTCATTATTTTAAAAAATGCACTGTTTTAATGAATACAGGCTAGATCTGGATAAAATAATGAGCATTGTGTCACTGACCCAAATACATCTCGCATTTCATCGCATTCTGTGGAGATTATGAAACTGTCCTTTAGTTTGAAATTTTGCAAAAAAGCAAACATTGAAAAGATTCATTGCTCTCTGGTGATCTACTTGGCAAACTTTTTGAGTTTCAGTGTCAAAGATGATAACAGAAAGACGCCGGATGCTGAGCAGGAGAGAATGTTAACCTTTGTTCTCTTGGTATGGTGAGCTTATTTTAGGAGTGGAAGAGAACAGAAAAAGTAATCGGAAGAAATACGCATCCGCTTTCCTCCCTCGGTTTCATCTATTTCTGATCTCATTTATCATTTTAATGTTGGTTGTGACATGGCTGGCAATGACTTTGATGGAGATAAAGACAATGCTGGAATTTATGAAGTTCAGGTCCGGGTGAGAGCGGCTTTGGGAATGCTGGCTCTCGCCCTTTTTCTCAGAGAAATTGCCAAGTGTTGTTGTGATGGAGAAAGGGAGGCCTATTGAGAAGATCCATCTGTTTGAGTCTGCAGAGGTGTGTGTGTCTAAAGATAGACATGGGTCATGTCAAGAAAACTTGAAGGAAAGCAGCAGGGAAGTAGGGTAGAGAAGCTCCAGTGAAGCACAGGAACGGAGAGCATGACCTGTCCCAGCTCAGCAGGGTCACTCTATGTGGGCTTCAGGTGTAGATTGGCACAACACATACCCGGTCACAGCAGCCCGTGTCTGAAGCTCAGAGTCTGAACTCAAATCTTCCCCTCACCACACCACGCCGTCTGCTGTCTGTGCTTTCTGCTGCTCATTTTAGAGACACGCTTTCCACAAATAGGGTCCAGACTAGTGTTCCAGTACCATAATGCACAAATTCAATGTTCTTCAGAAGAATAGCTCTAAGATGTGGTTTATAAACTACTGCCTTATATGAAACAGACTTAAGCAAATCTATTTAAACAGGCCATTTTGGCCCATCCCACCTGACTTGTGTTCCGACTATTTCCTGAATTCAAAGTCAGACCAACATTGTGGCATAATGTGCTGAATTAAAATCATTGTAGGGGGACACATAGAAACTTACCTGAACTACTGAAATCATCTGGATGTTTTGTGTGTAGCCTTGTTCCTGTGTGATTTTCCTGCTATTAAAATTGTAAATTTGCCATTAATTGTCATTATTATTTCCCATTTCTTCAGTTTGTTATACGGTTAAGATTCAGTTAACTAAGCTACTAAGGCAGTAAAATATATATATATATATATTCAATCAATCGATCCATCAATAAATCTGTCTATCTATCTATCTATCTGGGCCTTTAACCTACTTTATGATTTATTATTGTATTGTTTCTCATAAAACAATGCTTTTTTAAATGATCATTTGGTAACACTTTATTTCAATAGTCCACCTTAGATATTGGACTAACTGTAAGTGACTTCGCAACTACATGTCAACTAGTAGTCATTAGAGTATTAGACTGTCTGCTTAATATCTTCTAACACTTTATTTTGACACAACACACTACATACTGACTATCAAAAACTTGAAAAAAAGTATATGTCAACTTATTCTACTAACCCTAAACCTACTCTAAGTCTACTCGGAGAGTTAGTAGACATGTAGTTGAGAATTAATGAGCATTAGTTGACATGTAGTTACAAAGTTACTTATAGTTTGAAGAATGTCTAAATGGACTAAAGTGTCAAAATAAAGTGTAACCGATCACAAATCATAATAGCAGGCTTATTTAAAACTAAAAAAAATAAAAATCTTAAATAACTGAACAAAACAAATCAATACAATTCAGCTCGTTTTTTGTTTGTTGTCTGTTTTTTCAAGTGCTTTTGTACTGCGTTCACGCCACCTGCACTTCTCTTTTTATTCCAGTGTGGTGAGGAAAACAAAGAGGAATACACAGCAATTGCTTAATCTCACATGACAATGTGTCTTACCTGGATTCTCTTGTCGCCACATATAGCATGTATATTGCTTCGGTATGAAATGATATCCCATTGTGCAGCGCGAGCCCAACAACAAAACAACAAAGCGGCACAAATCTGCATGTTTCCATGGTTATATGCTGTTTCACGTAAACCGTTCTCCAGTATTCTCTGCACGTGGCGTAATATCCCTCCTGATTCCAGCTTTTTAGTGGAGCATGCAGTAAGAGCTTGATGACCCCGCGGGGCCCGTAAACGTGTCTGGGACTGCAAGATGCTCCGTCGTTATTCACACCGTAGTGTTTATGTGGTGAGTCTAAATCGCCTTTCCACACCGGCCCCATAACATCCCATAAACCTCTGTGGTCTTCGGAATCAATGGCAGCCCGGTGCTGTCAATATGAGGATTTGATTTCACATGTATATTCTGTGGTCTTAACCTGGGGTCTCCTCGGAGGCTCCTTTGGTCACAGTGCAAGTGCGCTGATATGGAAAGCAGATGCACTGAAGCCGCACGACTACACGCTAATGACCCACATGTTTCTCACCCGCTTTCTTCTTCTCCTTTGCTTTGTCTGCCCTTTCCACCTTTTCTTGATGATTCCTTGCTTTTGAGGTTGTAGGTCCTGGAGAGAGTCACCTGTAATGGTTTGAACCTGTTCAGGGCCTCGCTGTGAAGACGTGAAGGACGGAAGCGGTTTCCATCTGCATAACGTTACATCCTTTACCCTGCTTATGAAAAAGACGTTTATTCAAGTGTGCTGCTAGTATACTTCTTTTAAACTTTAAGTTTTACTGTACTTCTCAGAAATGTACTTAAAATTACATTTAAATATACTGTATTTTATGTGCATTTAGAAAATGTCTAAATATATTTGAGCTATGCTTGTGCCCGTGTTTTTATTTTATATGGTAGGGGGCGCTAGTAAACATAATAAAACTGTATAAAAAAGTGCTAAACTACTAGTTTAATGAGACTATACAAAGTGTACTAAAAATGCTACTACAAGCACTACTAATACTACTACTATCAGCAGTCTTAGAAGTTCACATTTAGCGTAGTTGCTCCACAAGCTAAAACGTTGATGTAAACTAGTTGTGTGCTCAATGTACTACTGTTATATTTAAAAATATACATTTATTTACTAGAAAGTGGGCCAATTTGGTCTCAAAGAGTATTGAAATAACAAGTACGTTGACAAGTATACTACTAGTACACTGATATTTGTATACTTACTAAAGTATACTTAAAATATACTTGAACTTTGCTTAAGTATAAAATAAACTCAAAGTATACTACTTTTTTGGTAAGGGTCGTTCCCTCCCGTTCCGTAAAGCTTGACGTGAGGGAAAGCTCATGTGTGTTTACCCTGAGGGTGAGCAGTAGCAAGGGCGAGAAGAAGAGGTTGCACTCAATGAACCTCATAAAGGAGGGTGTGAAGACTGCCAGAGAAAGACTCCACACATGTGGGCTGCATCACACAGATAAGGATTGGAGCTGGTTCCTGTCCAAATGCACTGTGAAATTGTAGCAAAACGTCACTGATTTTAACCTCTGCGTTCAGCCTCACTCCTGGCCTAGTTATATATCTGTCCACCCCAGACATCTGTGGGTCTCAGGGAGTCTCTGTAAACCAGAGGCAAAAAGGGGCCAGATGGACCCAAGCGGTCCGCAGACTCATGTCCTCACCGGTAGCTGTTCATTTGACAAACACCGCTACTCTACTGTACAGCTTCGCTTCATCACATGCACCTCAAGGGTGATGTTTGTGAGATTTTTAGCGTTAAAATACATTCTATTAGAAGTTTATTGCTCATGACTACTATAAATATTCCAATTCCCAGGCACTATCACACTTTTTAGAGTGATTATTTACAGTAAGGCAGTCTGTTTCTAGCTCAGCCAATAGAGAGAGTCAGGGGCGTGGCTACTGTAGCAGACTGAGCCCAAGGGTGTTCAGCTGGGTGGGGTGTAGAGATTAAAAAAGTGCAAACAAAAAATCGATGACTTGCAAAATATGCAAAGAGACACACAGTGGGGTAAACACTGGCGGTGCTTTTACAAGACGGAGGAATGTGATAGAATGTCTGAAAACCACCCAGACACCAAACTTTTCTTCCAAAAGTTTTTTTTTTTGACAGGTAAGCTAAACTCAAGTTGACACACGTCAGAAAGTGAGGAGCATTTGCAAAGGTTGTTCGAAAAAATGCTTTATTTTGTAATTCCACAAGGTGACTCAAGTTCTAAACTCTTTATTTTACCTTAAACAAAAAGTATACTTTCAACTTTAATGCAATCATTAATCTATACCAATATATATTTAGTAGTAGCACCCTTTTGATTGAATACAGCCATGAATCTTTTTGGGAAAGACGCAACAAGTTTTTCACACCTGGATTTGGGGATCCTCTGCCGTTCCTCCTCACAGATCCTGTGCAGTTCTGTCAGGTTGGATGGGAAACGGTGCACAGCCATTTTTAGGTCTCTTGAGTTGCTCAATTGGGTTTAAGTCAGGGCTCTGGCTGGGCCATTCAAGAACAGTCACTGAGTTGTTGTGAAGCCACTCCTT
>JAUCMS010000052.1:6209312-6224733 GCA_032357445.1 Enteromius radiatus | reverse complement strand
ATGAGTGTCACAGCAAAGGGTCTGAATACTTACGACCATGTGATATTTCAGTTTTTCTTTTTTAATAAATCTGCAAACATGTTTACAATTCTGTGTTTTTCTGTCAATATGTGGTGCTGTGTGTGCATTAATGAGGAACAAAAATGAACTTAAATGATTTTAGCAAATGGCTGCAATATAACAAAGAGTGAAACATTTAAGGGGGTCTGAAAACTTTCTGTACCCACTGTATGTACTGTAACTTTTTGTCTTTAGTCCACTGTTTGACAGCTGAAAAAACTGATCGACAACAGTAGATTCAACAAAAAACTCTAGTTTAGAAAGTAGTTTAAATCAGTCATAACCATCCCTGTGTGTGTTATCAAGCATATTTGGGTATAATTTGAAAGGCTGTGCTTGTGTCAGAAATTAATTGGACATTTATAAAATGTTAAATGTGGCAAATTCTTAATTGTGTTGCATCCCATCATCCATATACCCTAAACATGATTCAGCCCAGTCCAATTCACACAGAAAAGAGGTATGGTAGCACTGAAAAAATACTATTATTTACTATTTCAGCACATTTAACAACTGTTAACTGCATTGTGGATGGTTACACAGGTTTTGTTTTTTTTTGTTTTTTTGCTGAAAAACACACACACACACACACACACACACACACAATGGTTATATATCATTGTGTTTTTCTAGCAGTTTCCAGTTGGCCTGTGAATTTATATCAGGGCTTCGATGGATGAAGCCAGATTTTTTTTCCTTTCTGTTCCTGACCTGTTTTGTCAGGCAGTTGCAGGCAGACAGCTTGTTTGGCGCAAGCTTTTGGCTAACGGTGAAATTCCCCTTTGGGCTTTCCCATAAACCCCTACATCTTTGTTCTTCAGGATGTGTAATCACCGATGTCCTCAAAAGCTATGATATCATTCTGACCCAGTAAAGAGGATTTTTCTGTTTAGCATAAGTACAGCTGGTTTCTGGAAGCGTACGAGTGTACAATAACGGCAGGTTTGACGCAAGACTGGATCAGTGTTCCTGACCACAAACAGAGATTTGTGATTGGCCACACGTGTGGAGAGACTTTAGTTCGAACTGACACAACTGTTTCCAAGGGCTACATTTCATTTTTAATTTAATACATGGACATTTTTGTAGCCTTGGCTTTTTATCACATAGCCCATTTTCCTTCTTTTAACTTATGGCTGTCTTTAATGTGTTGAAAGGAGCATTGCTTTTTCCCTTTGTGTTGTTGTTTGGACGTGGTGTAACGCACATTTCAAACTCTTTTGAAATGGAAATGCTTTCTTTGAACTGCGCTAAACAACAAAAGAACGAATGCAAAATCTGCAGCATGCTTTGTTCTGGTAATAATCTCCCACTCGCATTGAGGGAATTCTAGTTTATCACATCTTATCACCAAAATAAATAAAATTGATCAACAGAATATTGCTCACAATTATTCTCATTCCATGCAGCTTGTAATTAGATTCTTCTCTTTAATTAAAGTTTGTAGACACTGTACGCAAAGTAATATTAAATTGCGTTGGAAAGCTGACACATTTCAAAATATGCACGCGCTTATTTATTCAGGTAAAAGCGAAAGATGTCTTGTTGAGTTTTTTTTAATTAAATGCTTATCCAGTTCTTGTCGCTTCTCAGATGTAGTTGTTTATTAATGTAAGGTTTAACACTTAAGTGATTCCTTTTGGCATTTTTTTTTTTTTTACAAATATCTATCCGCACCTGTCTTTGGAAATAAAGCTACTATTGAAGTGTGGGTATTTATGCATTTATGCATGCAAGTAGACATGAAGGCATATCCATGTCACTGGCAAAGTGAAGGAATAAAAAGATCAACCAAAGCTCCTCTGAAGAAAATCTTCATGTTGGGAAATCCCATAATCTGAGTCTTCCTGGAATGACTGAGCAATTAATCTAACCAAAGAGACATTTTCTCTCTTGTTGCTGTCTGCTATCTCAGCCTGCTGTTAAATTAATCCTTAGAGTTTTTCTAAAGATCCGGTGTAGTCTTGGTTTTAGCAGGTCTTGTTCGCTGGAGCAGAACAGAGAGGTTAGAGGAGAAAGCTTTGCTCAAGCATATGTAAGTTTGTCAAATGCTATGAAAATGAATTCCTCTCCTTTGTTTTAGCATTTTTCTTTCTCAGTTCATTGGTGCATGCATAATATTTCAAAAGTAGTTTTAAAAAAAAAATATATTTTTTTTTTCAATCCTCTGCAAATCAATTTCAGACCTGCCTCCATCCAGCAACCAATGGATAGAACAAAACCTCCCTTTTTTCTCTATTTAAGTTTTACTTGGATACGCAACACGATACAGAAGAAAATATCTGTCTTGATAGCATGCTTTTTGTTTTCACCAAGCCCTTTAACTCTCCAACCAATTCCAAATTAATAACCTCAACATATGGGCCCATTTCTGCCACCTAATAACAGGTAAAAAAGGTAATGGCAACTTGGTTTTCTCCAAATTGTAGATAGAAACTCAGAAGTCAGGATTTAAATATATTAATTTGCAATTGCGCAGTGCAAGATATAAAAACTGTGAATTTGCCACAATTTCTCTCTCTATTTTCTTACAATTGCCAGTTTATATGTTACAATTTGTACTTTATAGCAAACAGCTGCGAGTTAACAGTTGCAATATAAATTTGCAGCTCTGTATTTTTCTCAGAAGTGGGCTTTTTACCTCACAATTGCAAGAATTGACCTTTATATCTTGCAGTTCTGACTATTTGTTCTGACTGTAAGTTCAGGCTATATCATGCAATCGCAAGTGTATTCTAAGAAAAGAAGTCAGCATTGTGAGATGTAACTATAGTTATAAAGTTCTGAGAGAAAAACAGACAGACTTTTCTCTTAGAATTGTAAGTTTACTGTACATCCCATAATTCTGACTTTGTTTTGCACAGTTGCATACACAGTTTGTAACACAATTGCAAGGTTATATCAAAGAGTCCTGAGGGGAAAAAATAAATACAAAATTAGACTTGCGAGATATAAACTCACAACTGCGAGAGAAAAAAGTCAGAATTCACAACTAGTGGCAAATACAGGCTTAATGCTATTTCTAGTTCACTTAGAAGTGTGCATGTGTGTGTATCCTACATAACCACTGGCTGAATTCCCAAGAAGTGTAAATGCATTACTCTGTTATCTGTTATCTGATCAAACCTGATCCCACGAGAAGTCATAATAATTTGAACGAGATGGCGAAATTGTAAGAATTTGTACATGAATGTATGACATGAATCACAAAGCCACACCCACACCTCTTACTTAATAACAACTGAATGACCTTCACAGTCAGAAATCATCCTCAACTTCACTGTTTCAAAGATGGCAGCGACTCACATGTCTATGAAGAAAGTTATTATGAGAAAGTTAAAAGCAAATGGGAAGATGTAATATTTAGAAGAAGTGGTTGTGCATCAGTGGATCGCTTAATGAAATTGTCTTTTGTGAGTCAATGCACCGTCTTGTTTTGTTTCTGTTTGTGCATGACATCTGATTAACTGAATGCTTTGATGTTGGGAATTTCGACTCCTCCAAGAGTATTCTCTTTTCTGACTTAATGTGGAGCATGCCATAAAATAAAGTGTTGTACAAAATGATCTGCAGTTGTATTTTTGGGCATTTGTATGTGACCCAGAGCTTGGCCTCTCTTGATTCTTTTGGGGGCGACAGTATGATACAATAAGGTGTACGTTGAGTAAAGTAAATTGTGTGACTCTCCCTCGGGGAGAACAGAGCTCCACACAATAACTTCACACAGAGCACAGACGAAGGCTGTTAGAGCGGCTCTGCTCCGTTATATGGGACCCGTGGCCTGACCCGCGAGTGATGAACGAGAGACGACGGATGGAGGAATGCAGGATCTCCAGCTAGTACACCAGAGTTTATAATGGGAAACGAGGAGCCGGGGAGCCCCAGAACCAGAGATGGAGGGACTGGGAATGAAAACATGAAGGCATGACCTCACTGCGTTCTTTCTCCATCTCAGACGCCGGAGGCTGAGAGGCTGCTGATGAGGAGACGGATGATTGACATGCTGCTCTTTGCAACACGCAATATAGAGTTTGGTGCTATATAGCACAAATACTAATGGCTCTTTTATTTGTTTGTTTGTTTTGCTTTTTGTTTTTAATAGTTACATTAATATTTTATAATTTTGAAAAAAAAAAGGTTTCATTTTATTTTGATGGTCCATTTAACGTATTCTGTTGATCATAAGTAACATTGCACCTACATATCTACTAACTCTCAATAGAGTGCTAGCAGAGTATTAGTAGACTGGTAGGTTTAGGGTTAGAATAGGTTGATATGTACAGTACTTGCAAAGTAGTCAGTAGAGTGTCTTTTGGGAGACCATCACAATAAAGAGTTAGCAGATATTAATTACAGAGTGTAATAATTTGAAAACAAATTTCAATTTCAAGTAATAAAGTCGTAAAAGTGAAGTCAGTGAAGACATTTATAATGCTACCAAAATAAATAAATAAATAATAATAATAATAATAATAAATCAAATAAATTCAAATAAAAATTCAAGTTCAACTAAGAACCCTGAAAAAAAAAAAAAATATATATATATATAAACAGATAAAATATATATACATATCTATATATATATATATATATTTTTTTTTTTAACAACTGTTTATTGAATTTTCTTCAAAATAACAGTACTATAAAGCAAAAATCAATTGTGCAAAATAAAATAATATTTTATATTCTTTTACAAAAAGTATTACTGACAAAACACAGTCAAGCAGCCAGTCAGGGACTGAAGTGATTTACAGTAGGTCTGCATTCACTCTTGTAATTCTACTATTATTTCATTATTTTGGTCCAGAGCAAAAGGAAAATGATACATTTGTGACAAAACTTGCTGAACATCCAAAAACTATGCTTTGTGCCTATTTAGTGTGCTTGTTCCTTATCCTTGGTTTGGTGCGCATCAAGGGTTCATATGCACTTATTCAGATGAATCACATCAGAGTTCATTTGACTGTAAGTGATTCAAACAGGCTAAGCAGAAAAACTAACAACAACAAAAAAAGACTCTGTACGGTATTGTATTGTAACTCTTTTGATTCAGTAAATACAATCATCTCATGAAGTCATTTCCCTCAGTTGTGCTGCAGATCAGTGTTCCTCAGGAAACTTGCAGTGTTTTTGTGCTGATATTCATTCACACCGCATGCATGTGTGAGCACCACCCAAATACAGTTGGGTCTCCGTTTGCAACCCCACCGCAGAGATAAGTGTGCCGCGGGGCTGAAAAGAATCCAGTCTGAATCATTCACAATGAGATAATCCTGTTGACTTGGAAATTGCATTTTGCAGAGCGTCATATTTTGTACAATTATTGATTACAGTCTCGTATAACAAATCAGAGAGTAGTGTTGTCACCGTGCCTTCCAGCAGTCAATACCAATAGCAATACGGTTTCACCACTCTGAATAGCGTCAGCACTTTTATTTTTGGTAGATATTGTTTTTTCCAAATTACAGATAAATATTAATTTGGGGCTTTTACAGTACATTTGATACGTTCAGTGTTTGCCGGTAATCAATAACGCTCGCTAGCTCTATAAATCTATCCATAAATCTCACAGGTTAGCAATCGGATTGGTCGTAATGGATATGAGATGAATTATGACAGCTGTTATGAGGGCCACAATGTCGCCGGCGTGTAATTTAATCTGTTTCCCACATCTTGACCCATTAAGCTTCGACCGACGGCGCTGTGAGGATTGACCACGCCGCCTTAAAAAACAACTCCTCTGGAATAATCAGTCGATTAACGTGTCAAGTCATCATACAGCCGAGCATTTCCAGCCCAGCAGACTGTTCAATGCAATACTCTTCCCATTTGATTGCTCTTCCAGAATCAATAAATAGAAGCACGCTACTAGCCGTCTCTGGGTGACAAATGGAGTTTACCTGTTTCTCTTTTACATGCTACACAATCAATAATGTTGTTCAACAGAGCTAATATACTCCTACAGCTGAGGTGTGCATCATTAAAACCCATGCAGGTTTATTACGCTCAGAAACATTTAATAATATTAACATCAGTTGTGTAACGTCTGTAAGCGAGCAATTTGATTTCCAGCGAGGGAGATTTGATATAATTGCGTGATATAAATCATAAAGCTCTCAGGGACTTCATCAGCTGCACCATCATCTCATGCGCCGTGAAGGAAAATAATGACAGGTTCTGACGGAAGGGAATATATCTCAACTGCCTATTACTCATATCTCAAATGCATCTGTGATTTCAGGTTGCTGCTGCTTGGGACAACAACCCTGTTTGGTAATTTGTTGTTTATTTATTTATTTTTGGCATGGAAATTGCAGATGATTGCCTCGGGGGACAGGAGAGTGCTAACGGGATAATAATTGTGGCGTTTCATTCTTTTATCTCCTTTAATAATTTAGTTTGCATGCACCGGATGCATGAAATCACGTTTAGAGTGTAATACTCTAGCCTCTTTGTGAGTTCCTCCACACATACAATTCATTCATTTCAAATATTCATACATTTATTTTAAGAATTTCTGTTACTGAATTTGCCTTCAAAAGAAAATAAATAAATAAATTTAAAAAAAATAAAAAATATACTATATATAAATTTTATTTTCATTTTAAATGTAATAACTTTAATTTAATTTCATGGAGGTATAAGTCAATTCCTGATCACTTGATAAAAAATCACTATCAATTTCACATCATGTTTTGAAGATAAAAACAGTATACAGTATAATACACAATATAAATCTGTAACAGAAGCCTAAAATATTTTTTTAATCTATTTTCAACTTTAGAAAATGTTTATATATATATAATATTATAATGATTTATGTGATGCAAAAAGGTTTCTTTCAAAAACATCAAAAACTTTTTTTTTTTTTTTCATATATATATGTGTGTGTGTTTTTTTTTGGCAAATTTAATCACTTAAAAAACACATTGTTCTTTTCCATTGTTCAGTTAATCAAGAGCAGTGTGTATATCTACTTTAAAAGTGTTGCATAAAGCAAAGATAATTCAGATAGCACATCATCTCCAGCTAGTCCTAACCATTTCTTGAGGGCAAGTGGAGGAAAAAAGTATTAGCTTTTCAGTTAATAGCTCATCAGTTAGTGCTGCAGATATAACGAAGTTGACGTGAAGGTCGTGCATGCGGCGTATCACTGAGTGATTCAATTTTGATTAGACAGTTACATAAATCCAATTAGGAAATTGCACCCATCTGCTACCTCATCTGAAGACTAATAATTAAATAAGACTGTGATAAAGAGTTTGAGTGTCCTCTGCGTTTCAGCAGCCACGAACAGGCTTTAGGGCTCAGAGAACTGCTTCTTCAAAACAAAGATGGAAAAGATGGATGGATGGCTGTGGAACTGTAGGGTGAAGGCTCTAGATTCACATTAAGTGCTTTAATGGCCTCTGGGTTCACTTTCATATGATTTCATGTTAAACCGGGTGACGATTCATTAGGCGATCCCAGAGCACTTCAGCACGGCTGCAATCACGGCCCTCGCAGAAAGGGTCCGACCCCTAAATGAAACGGCACAAAGGTGGAAAAAATGAGAAAAAGATTCAAGAATAAAATGGAAAGGCATTAGTGCATCTCAGATGCCTGTGGATATGGAAAAGGTGGACTAAGAGTGTATAATTGGTCAGGTATTTTAAATGTATTGCATTATACTATATTATATTTTTTATTGTCATGATGATGATGATGATGATGATGATGTGTTGCTGCTGCTAAATGACATTATTTGCTGTACATTTTTATTTTCACTTCACCCAATACAATAATAAAATAAATTTTAAAAAATAAAATAAAGCTTTTTAAAGTTTATTTTTATATTTTACTGTTTTTTACTTTGATTGTTTTAACATTTCTGATTCATATTCTAATAATTTTAAGTATTGTAATTCACTCTTGTAATTCAGACATTTTTTTCCTTAGAATTTCCGTAATTTATTTCATGCAGTTCTTTTTTCTGACACATAATGCATAACAACAATAATTCTATTTCAAAATTCCAACTTTTTTTTCTTGCAACTAACTGCAAGATATAATGCTATGATTATATTTTGCAATTCTGAGTTTTTGTCTTGCAACTCTAATGTGTCCGAATTATTTGTTTGTTTTATAATTCCCATCCACATGCAAAAAAAGCAAAAATTTCTAAATTAAATCTAATTCTAATTAATCTAATCTAAATCGAATTAATTTGAAATAAATGCATGTAGATTTAGAATGTTTCCACTGTAATCGTCAGAAACATTGGTTTTAGTGCATCACTCGACTCACAGAGGAATATTGTTAGTATGTTTTGGCGCTGGTTTTGATGGCATGGCAGGACCCGGTCACACCTCAGTGGCCCCTGGCTCTCAGTCCACGGCCCCACCCTCTCCCACATCTCTGTTTCTGGCACCCTTAAGTGAGCTCTCATTCTCACTACTGCATGCAATTTCACGGTGTCAATCCCTCACCCAAATAAACCCGCCTGCAAGAAATATTTAGCTCTTTACCTCAATACATATGAACACAGAGCCAAGACAGGAAATGAAATAAAAAGCATGGGTAAGGTTTGAGCTTGCGTCTTTTCACATGTGTACGTGTGCAGTGAACTGTGCAGAGAGATCGGATATGAAACATATGGAACATTTTTAATGCGTGTGACAGCTTCGCTATAAGATGACATCAAAATAAATATTATTCTTATTTACTGGTAGCAAAAACACACCTGATCCCACATAATTTGTTCTGTCTGACATTGTATTGATTCATAATATATTGTGGCTTAAAGCAATAAACAGACCGTGGAAATATCACATCAAAGCGTCATGTGAGCTCACCGCATGCAATGCTCCATATTGCAGTTAGAATATTGCATGGCATCTGAGAGAATGTGACAAATATGCATTGATATTCCAAGCATCTTCTGAAGCTCCTTTACTCCTCCAAGCATGTGAAGGGAGTCTGCCGTCTGCGGAGTCCCGGGAGATGTTTTGGGAGGAGGACTGCTGGTGCGTGGCATTTAATATTGAGCACAAATTACACAGACCTGCTACGCGAACTCTGTGGCTTTTAACGTAGAGATGCAGATGTTCAAAGCCCCTCAGATGTGTTTGAACTGCATCGCCTAATAGAAATATATGATTCTGTCAAGCCGCTCTTGGAACTTGATTGGACAGGTGACAGCTTTGCAGCCAACCAATCAATGTGAGCAGTTTGCTTGTCAAGGTTGGTTTTTCACCTGAGGAATCGAGCGGCTTTGAGTGAGACCCAAAAGTATAGGGGGAAGAAGGATGGATTTGGACCTGAACATCTCTAATTTAGACATGATATTGTAGAAAGCCTTGTGTATTCAGAGGGCTGTAGGAAAGAAAAAAGGGTTGTAGGAATGACAGATTTAACTGTAAAACTGCAATACAAATGCTTTATTTCAATTCAAAGGTTTATATATTTAAAATTATGAAAGCTTGTTTCCAACACGGAATTATACATTGTAAATAAATAAATAAAAACACCTTTTTTTCACAATTTAGATTTTGATTTTTTGAAAATGTGTGATGCAAACTCACAAATGCAAGTTACAAAGTCTAAATTGAGAGTCTGGTCTTCAAACAAAGCTATTTGGTGGTTTTCTTTTAAGACGGCTTTTTGAGGATGTCTTGTTCTTGGTTTTCTCATTGTAAGCAGCATGACCATTCTTTAAAATATCTTCTTTTGTGTTCGACAGAGGGTGGTAAGTCACACAGGTTTCGAATAGCATAAGGGTGAGTGCAGTTTTCACCAAACTATTGCTTTAAACATCATTAAGCCAGATTCCCTCAGATACGGACTGTATCTAAACTCAAGGACACAGACCTCCCTCGGCTATGATTTGTCCTCTTGCGGATTCCATCAACATCTGATTGACGGCGTCGACAGAAAGCTGCTCACACGCCTGTGAAAATGTAATTACAGGGCCCCGGAGCCCAGGGGGAGGCGATAGACGTGTTTTTCCAGCACCCCACAGACACATCGCCCTCATTGTCGGTGTTCAAACGAGGAGGTGCAAGGAGCATCGCTGTCACTCAAGAGTTACGTCTCCTCTCGGGCCGGCTGGCCAGGGGCTGAGAAGAGGAGGAGGATTTGCTAGGAAAGACGGCTGAGTGGTGCTTTTTCTGGTTCCATTTCACCACAGGATTTCAGAGGGATTAAAGGGTTGGGTGAATTGGGATGGGAAGCGATGCGCTCTGGATGGTGACCACAGCATCGGTCAGGAGGCGGCTCGGAGGAGGGACGACTGGAAAGAGTGGAAGTTTTCTGCCGCCGCTGCTGAGCTGGACTTTGTCCAGTCAAAAATCACAAGAGGCTTAACGGAGGCCGGCTGAGCTCTATCCTCCATCCCGCCGCTGCTGACTGCTGTATCCTTCAGCATGAGAGAGAGATTATGGAGATGGAGTTTACTAAACTGAGAGCTATCAAAATGATTATTCAGGGAGAGGTTTTCACATAAACCTTAGAGAGGTATATAAAAATTCATTTCTGAAAAAAAGAAAAAAGAAGAGAAAAAGATGATGACTCCTGGAGCTAGAAACAAAATAAAACTAATCATCAGGAGCCTTGCGTTGAGAAAGAAATCATTTTCAATAAGCAGTTATTTTCATAATCTTCCATCTCCTCTGATAAATAACCATCTTCACGACATTTGTTCTCTGACTGAAAATGGCTGGTTATTTCCAGCCTCATATTTCTGGCAGAGATGCAGAGATGATTGCGAGAGATGAGGAAATCCAGCAGTTCACAAGTTTATCCCGGCAATCTCTGATATGTGGCGGGAAAATTCCTCCAGAGCTCTTCCAGAGGGTTGAGCGTATGCACAGACCTGCTCGGATGCTGTTCCATTCCCGCAATATATGGGGATAAAATAGGAAATTGTCACACTAAACAGAAATATTCCTCTATATCCCTCTCGTACTGAGGGGCCGTGCAAGGACAACGCAGGCCCGAGGCTCTCGGTGTTGACATCACGTCCTGGATAGCTGCTTCCAAAATTAGCATCTCTCAGCAACCAGGTGGCTCTTCAACTTTACCCTATACTGTCATGTTTCCTATATATATATATATATATATATATATATCAAAACATGCTTGGAGGCCTGGAAAATAGTCTTGCTTGATTGATCAACAGAATCTAAAGGAATGCTCTATACTGTATATAAAAGCAGTTAAGCTGTCAGGTACACGTGCAGTGATTTTTGCATGACAACACAGAAGCTGACAGTCAACATACACCTAGTTTTCCACTAGCATTTCGATTTTTGCTGAAAACATGCTTACACATAATTCTTACACAATTATTAATCATGCTCAATTACAATCATTTGTAGATCTTGACTGACACTTGAGATGCATATTCAAATCACATAACAAAACCATATATATTCAACACACTACAGTACGTGTTTCCACAACTTTATGAAGAAATTAATTTGACTAGGTGCTGCATTAGTGGAGAACAGTCAGCAGACAAAGCTCAGAGGTCACTAACATTAATAGTATCAACTGCTTAAATACAAGCAAATCTAGCAAAATGTCAAATGTCACGATTATTACCATCTACTTGCATTAGATCGTGTTCAGCTGGTCTTTTATGCAATCGTTAACCAGCGAAGTTCATAAATGTGTACATTTAAAGCCAACGGAAACATAAATAAATTTGCCATACATATGCTCATCTATCTAACCAAAAATCCATAGAAAAACATTTTAAAAATGCTAACTCGTTTCCAGGTTTTTGGGGCTAATTTCTGAAGTGCTCTACAGCTCAAACAGTACCACTTGGCAGTAGCAACACCAGAGTCATTGGTTTATGTCCCAGGGAATGCAAGAACTGATCAAATGCATAGCTTTCGAAGTGTCTGCCAAACGCATGAGCATAAATATAAAGTACCTTAAATAATTCCAACTTGTATAAAGCAATGCATTTACAGTGAGAGTCTACGGGGTGAAGTATTCCACAGGCTTTAAAAGCAGAAAAGCAATAATGCTTGTCCTTGTCAAATTCTAGCACATATGTGCCGTCTCGACCTCATATGCTTATGCGGCGTATGGAAACTGGCACTCACAGTGATGCTGGATGACTCGAGCATTCAATATTTATTTCACACTTCATCTGTGAATTACTCATTCAGATATTTAATGTGAATTTCTGAATTCATTACCTAAGCTCCTAAGCAAAACACAGAGAACCGACAATTCAGCCGACAGGATTTTGAAAAGAAATTCAACATGACCTGTTTGAATGCAGGCATATACTGTACACTACATTGATAATTGTTTCTTCAGGTATCCACATTTGAGTATTTATTACGTGTGTGGGAGGGTGAATACATGAGTTAGAGACTCAATCTGTCACTCTGAGGAGAACGTTCAGGGTTGAGATATTAGATATCTGCAGTTCAATGTATAATTTTCTCACATGCACAAAGAAAATCTTTACTAAACAACACCAAAAACATGGTTATCGAATGGCTAAGGTCTTTGACAAGGTCTCTGTTGCCAGGCCTTGTATTTCCTCCCCAGCACGCCTTTAGAGCCCTCTCTGTCCTTGAGTTAGAAAGCTCTCGGCTGCAGAATTGCTTCATGGTAGGTGGTTCCATCACAGTCAATAGACACTGAAAATGAGTGTGCGCTTAAAAGAATTCTCGAATTCTGTTTTGTTGGCCAGTTAACTGTTTGGTTAGCGAGACATACCTGCCTGCTAACCCTTTCTGTCACTGTATTTAGAATACATATTTTCCTGTGTCTCTGACATATGCCGTTGCTGCTGAGGCTTGCTTAGCTATAAACTGAATTGGTAACCAAAGTGTATGTTATCTCATGTTGTAGGTGCGAGATTCTAGTAAATTAAGAGAGTAAAAAAAAAAAAAGGTAGTGTGAATTTGTCATGTTCAGCTGGAAGTGTCAACCCAGCTCCCTGGCTGGCACTCCAGCATCAGGCTATTTATGTGCCTGGACTCACTCTCACGAACTCATGTCTGTCGTCATCCTGGACTTTCATTCATGTTTCACGAGTGTTCATTCATGTCTCCGCCCCCCTCATCAGTCACCATAGCAATCCATTGTCTAGCTCCACCCCTTGACCCAGATTCACCTGTATAAAGCCCGGATTTTTTGCTCTCGCCTGGATTTTCGCCTTGTCTCTCCCTTCGGACTCTGTTTGTTATTGGTTTGGACCCACGCACGTTCCACGACTATTCTCTCTGTCTCTGCCTCGGATATATCTGCTTGCCGGCCATCGACTCTGTCTGTTTGACTCTGTTATTCAATAAAGTAGTTTGCATATGATCCCGCACGTCTCCTGGCCTCCTGATCGTGACAGAATTTATGTGCAATATTGTGCATATACAAAATACAGCGCTTAAATAGCACCACTGGGGTTAATGTGGAAGGTAAACACACTTCTTTATTATTGGAAGTATCAGTGCATGTGAAGGTGGGCGGAGCTACAGATCCACACCTATCTGTTACATAATGCAATCGACCAATGAGAGTTCAAAGGGGTAATTGTTTGTCACAGTGTGTCTTTGAACTCTTGAGGTGAATTCTGTCTTATTCCTCTCAGCGTGAAGTGAACTTGAACTTGAGGTAAAGTCTCTGCTGTGTTTGCTGTGATGTGGGTGTTTATATGCAAAACACTTCTCGTGGATAATTATAATATCTATAGAGCGCACAGCATACGGGCCAAGGCGGCAGACATCACACCCTGTTTGTTTCTTTTATTTTAGAAAAGCACAAAGTTTTGTTGTTATTATGCATGTATACAAATCACATATACGATCACAACCAAAAGACTAAATTAAGTTCTTTCTGTGCTATCAGGAGAAGATGCCACAAAATGTGTATCCTCGTTTGTTGATCCCAGAGGGTTAAACATTATACTTTTTATCCCTTCATTCATTCCCTGTGAGTCAGTTATAGCGCTATGCTTTACTTCAGGAACGATGTAGCAAAGTAATCAAAAGTTAGCCAGAAAAGCCATGGGAATTCGTCTTTGTCGTCTCTTTCACCTGGTTTCAATAATCGGTATATATCCCTGTGTGTCTCTCTCTGACACACCACCCTGCTCTGACTTTAAAAGTTTTGCTTTTTGCTGTGGTTCATCTTTAGGTTGACGTCTCCAATAGCTGTTATCAGCTAGTAATTGTGTTTGGAGTACTGGTTGACGTGAACTATCTATTTTATGTTTTTCTTGTAGCATTAGACGTAATACAACAGGAACAGCTCTTGTGTCTTTTGCCCGTCAGAAATAGTTCACTTCAGCTTCTTTGGAAAAAAAACATCTGTGTGAAACACTACACATTTATTTCCAATTTACCCTGAATCTTGGTTGCTTCCAGTGCAAGCCATTTTTCCGCTTTGGAATAGAATGTTTTGGACAGGGTTCAGTCCATGTGGTCGAGCTCGGAGAATGAACAAAGCGCATGAAGTCATTTTGTAGGGGTTGAGAAATGCCTCGACCGTCACCTTCAACTCCTCTTTCTGGCCTAGAATGAAAAACACTCACAACTTCACAGTAATAAAATGGCAGCGGCTCCTATGATACATCAAGCCTGTGACCTGCGACCCCTCGTATAGGTCGTGCGCAAGGCTTTCTGGACGAGCCTTTGAAACGCAGGATTGCTGTGTCCATCTGTCTCAGAACATGAAAGGTTCTGCAGGTGCACACGTGTCATGTGCTCGAGGTATTTATGGCTGCTGATCGTCTTGTGGTCACCGTGGCGTATCAGGAAAGGAAGGCACCGTGAATCATCCTTGCTGTGGTATTCAGATGTGTTTTAGAGAGGTGGAGAGATGAAGTGGGTAAGGCTTAAAGGCTGCTGATGAGCACCAGTCACCACTGTGCTCTTGGGAAAGCCATTTAACCCCAGTTTGCAGCAAAGTTTGTGCATTAATAAGAGAGTCAGGAATTGCCTTGCATAAAAAAAAAAGCAGGCTTGTCTGTGGCCACTCATCATAACTGGATACAGGTAACTTTATTTCAATAGACCACTTTAGACAATCTACTAACAATAACTACATTTACAACGATATGTCATCATACACAATACTGGACATCAGAATGTGTCAACTAACCCTGAACCTATCCTAACAGTCTACTCCAGTGGTTCCCAACCACGACTACCGCAATTTTTTGTAAACCATTTTACATCATTTACAACAAATGGGCGGATGCAAAAGCTATGTATTTAACCCAAGCGGCAACCTCCCGCTCCCTCTGGTGAAACCAACACGGAAGTGATTAAAACTGCAATACTGCAATTCATCGACTAGCCGCTGGGGGCTGGCTCCAAAAGGGAGTCAATCACATTGACTCTCCATGTTAAAATGC
>JAUCMS010000052.1:6188482-6203661 GCA_032357445.1 Enteromius radiatus | reverse complement strand
AAAAGGCTTGCACTGAGATATCTTAAAATACATCATTGCCATTGTTTGGTCTTAAAATGCTCACAGATAATGCGTTTCTGTAAGACATGTTTCTACAAATTCTTAAACGTCCTAAATTAGCAAAGGTCTAGTCCTGGCTTAATCTAATTCCTATCCGGGAAAACGGCCGTAAATGTTCAAAATAATGGCATTGTTATAATATACTGATGGCATCTGATGGACAGACCAAAATATGTTCAAATATACTATGGTACAGAATGCTGACTTATGCATTGCCTATGATTATATCTTCTTCTTTTTCACAGTGCTATATACGGACAATAAGTGAATTTTCATTTTTTAGCGACTTTTGCTTTGAATGGTCGAAATAGTGGCAGCATTACAGCGTACAGATGGTATCAGATGAACACGCCAAAGTATGTTAAAATTTACCATGGTACAGAATGATCAATTAGGCATTTACCATGTTAAATATGTACTGCACCTTGTACTGTATAAGACATGCCATTATTATGATTTATGAGAAAAAGAAGAAGCTGGAAAATGAAAAGAAATGCAACATTTTTGCAGATGTTGTATATTTGGCAGCAGCTTCAGAACATTTTTTATGAAATTGTGCCGAGATTCAATCCACTCATTTCCAGGGACCCAGACAGTCTCCAGATGATTGATGAAGTATCTTCAGAAGATTCAGGAAGCTGACTATTGATAACATGTTACTCAGCGATGAGAAGCATATTTCATCATGCGAGGAAATGGAATTCTTCAAAAGGAAAAGTCTTAATTTAGCATACGCCAAAGTACTGGACTTCATTTCCTGTCTAATGCTTAATTTTTGAACCTTTCCTTTTTGAAGTGGGTCTTTCATCAGACGTGAACAAAGCTCATTTTGCTGTCAGATTCTTCCTTCTTCTAGAAGGTTTCAGAGACCAATTTCAGAAGGAAAATGGTTTCTCTTTGACCCGAAAAGCCTTCTGTGGGCTAAGGGCCATTGAGATGGTATGCTGCTATTAGCGGGTGAATCGGAGTTAATCAATGGCTCAAAGTGCTAGGTTGTTGCTTCTTATTCATTGTGCATGCTAGGTAGTGGTACAGGTTACCTTGGTGAGCATGAACAAATGGCTAAAAATAGTCTTGTGTAGTTCTTGATAGTCCTTGCTTGACTTTTTTTTATATATTTATATATATTATTGTTCAAATTGAAATGCATTAGACACAACAGTATATTAAAAATGTATTGTCTGCAATAATTAATGTCTGAATTATCATCATCGACGGCCTTTGATTAAGGGTAAATATTGATATGCAATTAAGTGTGATTTATTTGATAAATGAATCTGCATACAGTATCATGCAATTAATTTAATTCAAACAGAGCTCTAATTATAGCATTTTAACACCGCTACCGCTTTTAATCATTAAAAATGACTGAATCTTAATCATAGTGAAACAACTGACAGTACTTTTAAGTAATATTTAATCTCTCGTGTGCAGCGTTTACAAGTTGACCTTGTAATTCGCCCTTGTTTGTCGTCTGTCTACTCTCTAAATAAATCATGATCAACAGAGCGCTTAGTGTGCATAAGAGTGGCCTGTTTTATGAGTGGTTGAGGAGAAATAAATAAATGTATAATTCTCTCTTTGGGTGTAGCATGCAGGAGCGCTACCTTGCCACCTGGCTGTCTGGCACCGCACACTCGTCTGCCAATTAAAGAGAAGTAAATGGGGGCAAGCCTCAGGGCACGGTTTGCATAATATCAGCTGCATAAAACGCCACCATCTGCTTTTCCAGCCACTTCTTTCCCTGTGATTGTAACTTTAATATGGTAATGTTTTAAGAGCACATGTGCTCCTCAATATGTTTGTGGAAGAGTCTGATGGAAAGTGGGCATTGTGAACCCCATACTGTGATATTACAGCTGAGGTAAATCTGTCTTTGTCGTGCCAGTAGATAAAGTTTACAGGTTGGCACCGGTCCACTTCTCTGTCTGATACTCTGCGTGACCTCATTAGTATTCATGGAGGTTCATACCAAGGAGGTCTATAATACCTGAAGTGCGTGACTGTTATGCATCTCAATGGCACTGGTAAAACAGGTTCAAGTATATATATATATATATATATATATATATATATATATATATATATATATGCACACAAATGCATATTTAATGAATAAATAATCATAGAAATAAATAATGCATTTTATACATAATATTAAAATAATTAAATTCACTATTAAATATGTTTAATCCAATCACTTTCACTAAAAAAGGAGTGCATTATAATGGTTTCGTTGCATTCTGTGTGATTTTTAAACCCAGGTTGCAACAACAGCACACACACACACACTAATCAAATGACCATGGATATTTCTTCCATCTAGATTTTGTTTATTAAAAAGCTTCTTTATCCATTTACTGCTAGATGATGACTCACATTTAAGACACTACAAAAGCTGACAGTCTCTACCTATGAATATAAATTATATCACCCTGGATTTTATTATGTTTTTCACAGAAAAAGTACTGTATAAATTCTCTGAATACCTGAAAGCAATTAAACCAACTTTAAGATAACAGCTTTTGACTAATTACTGTATTTTGTGTCATTAAATCTTCTAGTCTTATATTTAGCAGTCACAGAAGTGCATAGAACTTGTCAGAAATACCAATATTTTCCAGTATTATCTGAACACACAGTTCCTGGGCTGCAGGCGCGCAGCAGTCGTTCTCCCGGGTGCGATCCGTCTCCGGTTTTTCCACAGCTCACACACGTTCTCCGAGGAAGTGTTTGTTTTCTCTGGCACGAAGACAAACACAAATTTACACTATTCTGGAGTCCCTGCACTACGGTACCTGGTCCAATCAGCAGGCAGAGAGCTGTAGGAGATGATGGATTAACGGAGAATGAGAAATTAAACAACCCCTCAGCTGTGAGGACTTCCAGAAATGTCCACCCACAATCGAAAGCCCTCCTAAAAGCAATGCATCAAGTGTGCCCGGTCCAGATGCAGGACATGTTGAACGTATTAGTGATTTCTATATATACACACGCTCTCAGATGATGATTCTGGCTTCCTTCTAAAACGGTGCTGCATCTTTTTTTCTTCTTTGGGTTTGATGCTGTGGCTTCTAGAGCCATTTTGTGGTTTCCATCGGGCTTTGCCTCCACTTGCTCCAAAAGACGTCTGTTTTGGAGATCAAGCAAACATGGCTGCATGTGATACCCTTAGGCTGTCATTACGTCCTACAGAAGCTCGCTTGTTGATTAGAGAGGTGCATATCATTACCCCATTGCTTATTAGTTTGATGCCAGCCCAAGCCAGGAGGTTTTTGAGACTCGTCTTTAGCACCTCCGCAAAAATATTTCTTTGCAATTGAGGCTGGTCTTTGTCAACACAACAAAGAGCACACCCTGAACGGCTTTTTCAAGTAGCAGCATGTAATGGATACCGCTATAATCACGGAGATTAGCTCAGCTAGTGTCACCGGGAGCTTTTCAAAGGGATGTTTATCATGCCTCGCATGCATGATCGCGTAGTGGCTTATCGTCAATGCACAGAGCAACCCAAATAAGCATCTAGCAGTGCTAAATGCTTCCTCCCTGAATAAGCTCGGGCTAAAGTTGTGCCATTTTTCACACCAACCCTCTAATGACCAAAGAAAATTGTTCATTTCTGCTGGCAGTGCTATCAGTTTTAATGTGGGAATATACATGAGCAGTGCTTCAAAGCTGGGAGGTGTGTTAAACGCATTAAAAGCTTCCTAGCGCCTGAAGACTGATTGCGGTCAGAACTGTCAATGCCATGGCCAGCTCTTGTTAGGCCACCCGAGTCTCTCCGAGTGAGTTTTCCATTATTAGTCGCTATAAAAGCGCCAGGCAGTATTGAAAAGACAGATCAGGCCACATCAGGCCTCTGTCAACTCATTCAGCTCCCATAATTAAGAGCCGTTTGATTTATGACACAGCACGCCACGGAGCAAGACTCTGCGATTCTGCCAAACATAGGAACGTAATATAATTGCAGTTTCATTCCAAGATATTCTCTTTATGAACACGAGAAACTAACACAATGGAAATGACTGCTGTCCTCGGGCCAGTATGGGAGTGTCATGATTTGTTCGAACGCAGAGTGCAGTAATTTATGGTTATTACTTTAGCGCGTGTCTAAACATAGCCTGTTTTTTGTTTTTTCTGCGCTGAATTGAGCTGCATTAAAAAAGGCATATGTGTAAAAAAAGCATGTATGCATAAACAGCGGTGGCCAAAATCATTAGAGCACTAGTATTTGCAGCAGCTAAAAGTCAGTTATTTCTATCTTTTGCTGACGGACTAAATCCAGAAGAACTGTGTCTCCAAGACACTTCAAGAAAGCTACCTGCAAAACTGCAGTACTGTTAAATGTTTAAGGCTCTAGTGTAAAAATGCTGTAAAATGAGGATGAAGTCAATAGACTAACCCTGATCAATAGACTTTCTTTTTCAATTAACTGAATTAAATCAACATTTGGTGTACGAATCGTTTGCATTCAAAAGAGCTTCTGCCATCTGTGGAGTTTCTCATGAGCTTTGCAGGGAGCTTTCTTGAAAGCATCTTGGAGACGTTGCACCAGTTCCTCTTAATTTAGTCTGTCTCATTGGTTTTGTTTCTTCATGTCATTCCAGACAGACTGGATGATGATATTATCAAACCACTGTGGGCAGATTCAGAGGGAAGAGAGAGAAGTCTATTCTCTCTTCCAGCATCCTTGAAACAACTGGCAGATGTTTTCACAGACAACGTTCAACTGGAGACTTTTGAAAAGTTGTATGAATCTACTCTAAAAAGGTTGGAAGCCAAATGGTGGTGAAACTATTGCATATTAGTTGAGTTTCAACGAAAGCACGGGTGGGGCACAGATCTCTATCAGCCTCTGTGATTTCCATCAGAAATGCAGAAGACCGTTTGCAGTGAATCTGATTACGCTTCATGCGTTTGGCTAGATCCTGCCCTCTCACGTTTCCAAACCTGGTGTGTCTGGCAGCAACACGGGAAGTCCACTTGGGTGGTATTGCATTTCAGATTTAGCAAGAATATTTAATGCCTAGGTGCTGGGAACTTCATCATTGACTTCCCACGTACCTGTTCGCTCGTGTGGCTGTTTGTTTGTTTGCTCTGGAAATCAGTCTGAATCCAATTTCAGTTCTGACCAGAAAGCACTGACCAATTTGAGCCTTTTACTGCCGTGCAAGAGAAGTATTCTATTATAAAAGACCTCTGCTCCCTCTGTCCTCCCACTTCCCAGAAGTACAGCCATCTTCCAAGAAGCAGCGATGCTATCTTCTCTGCTCTCCAAACCAAGGTCTTATTCATCAGCGACGCTGTGTCTTTCTCTTATCTGCTCTGCCCTTTTCTTATAAAAACATTTTTAAGGGGCAGCCTGCAGACTTCGCGTTCTCAATCAGAGCCATTGAAAGCTCAGCCCGTGTTCCAGTAACAAATCCCGCACAATATGCCTTCCCAGTCATCTTAAGCCAGTAATAAGCCACTGGCACAGATACCGTGCATTGAACTCGATAATGCTTGGGATGAGAGCGTGCATTATTCATTTGCCCTCATAATTTGAAAGGTTTCTTTTTCCAAAATGTGTCATACTAGGATTTTCCCCACTTTTGACAAGGCTTTGAAAGCGATGTGAGCAGAGAGAAAGGGCGAGACAGCCAGAATACGACTGCTTATGTTCGCAGGCCGATGTGGGTACAATAATGAGAGTACCCCTGAAACGAACAAATGAATAAATAATCAGTCGTCGCTCTGCAAGGATTAGTTCAAAGGCAGTCGCAGACCGAAGAGAGAGGGTCTCCACATGAGAAACGACTATGATTTATTCAGGTCTCTTACCTTTAGCGCTCGCTGCTTTGGAACAGTATCACTAGTTTCCAGTGCGATTCTTAAGAAAAGGACAAAGAAAGTTTTGACAAAAGAGGAATTACGCCGCGCTTGTTCCCGGCACTTGCAATTAAAAGAAGTGAAGGGTTTTTATGGATGTTGGGTGGCAGCCATGCAGATTTATCGGAAACTCGTAGACAGTCGCTACTGTTGCTGCCAGATACAGTGAACTATGCCCACGTTGCTGGAGCGTTTGAGCGCAAACCAAGTACATGGACAACAAACATTAGTGTAATTGCATTTCTGTGTTGTTAATCACCCATGGTGGCAAACAACCTTTGAGTCACACCATAGCTTCTCACAGGAGGAGCAGATGGAGTTACGAAATCTGCACCCACGTAAAGCTTTCGGCATGGAAACACAGTTGCATGTTTGATTATTGTACATGTTGCCTAATTTGATCCTTTAACATATGTAAATATTTACAAAATCAGTGCAGAAGATGCAGAAAGGTTGCATGTTAAAAATAAATAATAATAATAAAAATTGGCTTGGGTGAGTAACAGGTCAGTTAGCTGGTAATGTGTTAAAGAAAATGCAGGACACTAGCACACTGAAAAATGTAAGTTTGCAGTATGCAGTTTCATGTACAGACAACATTGAGCATGTTTAAATCCACACCAGTAACCTTATAACTAATATCAGCTTATTAAAATAACTAGTTTGCATGCACTTCAGTAACCTGACGACTCAAGTACATGACTTCATTAATAAATCAGTTTATTTCCATGTAGTGGTCAAAAGATAAGAAATTGTGCATCTGACTCAGAGTAGCCTATTTGCTATGTTAAATTAAGCCTGCAGCATGTGACATGCGAGAAACATACAGCTCATATATTATCCTCTCATGCAGTTATAAATGCAGCATTATGACTGAACCACTTCTACTTCGGCTGCTCGAGATGAGAACATCTCATCTTTTTTTTCATTTTCTGAGTCATGAAAAAGTCTGCTTTTGTGATATACTTCCTTCCTTCTTTACTGCGAGATGTTGGCTCGGTCTAGATGCACTTAAATCTGCACTAACAATGTGTTCCTGTCACGTATCACACATGAATACTTCAATAAGCTGACAAAAAGTGGGTTATTGCGTTTACACGTGAAATCAAGTAAGATGCAGAAAAACTACCTTTTGCAACCGTTTATGCTTACAGCATTCATTGGTGTTACTCCGATAAAAGAAAATAGGTTATAGCGTTTACTTGACCAAGTGAGTTTTGGGTTTATTAAGCATAATCATGTATGCATTTATTTGTATATAGACAGAACATCTAATACATGTGCATATAAAGCTTACACAAAGACAATAACTGCTGTTTTTTTTTTTATTATTATTATTATTATTCAAATAGGCCCCAAAATGTTTATAACACCCAAAACACATAAAAGCAGCCCATTTTTAGTTAAAAACTATGGCATTTAATTTAGTATAAATTATTAGTATGTTTATTTAGTGATAAACACTGTTAACTGCATATTTCAGGACACTAGATAATTCCTTTGTCATTCGAGTGGCAAAATGTAATTTTAGTGATATATTACTGAATGCAGTTTCATGGCCAGAACAATTGGCAGTCAAATCTGGCAGGTGTGGACAACATTTCTGTTGAAGTTTGTTTAAAATTCTTTCATACAAACTTTACAGAATGTGACAGGTAATTTTTGTAGAGTAACTAAACCTAGAGATAACAAGAAGGAAGTGTTTAGTCCAGAAATGCCTCAGATTCTTGAGTGACATGCGTTCCTAAACACTTGTCTCCGAGGTGGCCCTTTACACATTTGTCCAAGAATTGTATAAATAGTTACTCACACGATTGTATTCCGATGCTGTAGAATCATTTTATATGTGTAATGTAGTCAGCATCACAAAACTGAACTTCAAAAACAATGACTATTTCCAAACAGGTTTCCTGAACACTGATCTTACCATTAGCCAGACAATGTGATAACTCCGCCCCCAAACTCCTGCCATTGGTGGAGCTGTTGCTATAACAGTCTAGTCAGATTTCTTGCAAACAACAAACCATGTGCAACAACAAGTGACTGCTTACATTGTTTGAAAATTCAGCTTAAGAAACCATTAATTGTGCAAGTACTGTAAGTGTGGAATATATTGTTTTTTTTATTTAGCTGTGATGAAAAACAATAACAACAACAACAACACATTCAATCTATGAATGACTTATGGCAGTTTCTGCATATAATACTGCGGGAAAAATAACATATTTTAACATTTAAATAATATACGAATCACCATTATACCATTAAAAAAAGGCATAATGCATTTCGTTGTCTGTACCTTTTTTACTGTTAAATTATTTCAGCATTAAACTAGGACAGTGGTTCATGAGCTCATATCTCTGGCCGCTCCACATTTACCTGCAATCTCTGCTTTTCTGGCAATTTAAAAGCTTCAATATTTGGGACACAGCGTGACATATCACTTTGCGGCAGGCTAAAATATATTTCAGCTTCAATTCGTTACCATACTATCCCCTTTTTTTTCTTTTTTCTGCGGAAAGGGTCTGGCCTGTAAAGTAGAACTGTGCTAAATGATTTTTGCTCAGCTCCCAGCCAATGTCAATACTATTAGCAGACATTCCGGGGGGGTGTTCCAAGGTAATTCGCAGTAAATGAGTATATGCTGGAGATGTGGGACTGGATGGAGGCCTGCGTGTGTTCCTCCTCCACCGCTCGCAGAATTAAAACTTATCTGACCTTCTCACAGCTGGAACTCAAGTCATTCCGGCTCCACTCTCTCCACATCTTGCCTGATTGTTCACGCTTCATCCCGTGTGATGGATTTGTGTTTGAGCTCCACACAAATGCAGGAGACTCTCGCCATCCTCACTATTCCAGGGCTTGTATTTACATAGTGTTACTCACATGAGGAAGTAGTCACAACTAGATCTCACTCAGTCAAAACTCAAAATGTTTGTTTTTGTTCATGAAATTCAAGCACCTAATTTAACACTTCTCACTTTTGTGAATTCAAGGGCCTGCTTCATAAAACAAGTTTACCAAATAAGCTAGGGGCCCGTTACTTGTACGTCGCTAACTCAGTTAGCTGGATTTGATTGTTGTGAATCTGTCCTGATCTTGGATTGTTTTGTTCTATGATACGCAGCTCGGACTTGCTGTCATAGCAACTGGTCCGTAAGCTTAAACCTGCTCGGGAGAAGGTTTATTTCATGTAAACAGGATTTAGGCTTCGCTCCTGGTGGGTTGTGATTGGTTGAAATTGCGAGGTCACATCTGATTGGTTAAAGAGCATCTGACTCACGTGGGAAAAGACAAGTATCTTGCAAGAAAGTGAAAATAATTACAACGATTCACACACACACACACACACACACACACACACACATATATATATATATATATATAAATAAAATAACATATCAAGGAAAAATGTAACATGGGCAGCACTAACACATTTAATTTGTTTGCTACTCCTCCTGGCTTTTGCAACATTTGCTGTGTTTCTCAGTGTCTTTAGTTTGAAATTCTCCTTAACCCTCTAATAAAAGCTCGCTCTTTTGCCATTTCATCAACCAATCGAAGGGGTTGTGATCAGTATTTCTACTATCAATATGGCCTTTTAAACCAACGCACGAACGCTCAATAATCCTAGACAACTCAATCCAGACATACTAATCATCAACAACAGGTGCGCTCGAAGAACCAAATTAGCCACATCATAATTAAAATGATCTCATCTTAGATGTGTTAATTCATCTCGGATGTATCAAGCGACGTATGAAGAACAGACCCCAGGTTTGTTTCAGTTAGTCTGACTTTGGTTCAGAATAAGTCAGTCTAACTGCAATTGTTTGTGGTATTGTCCTACTGTAGGAAACTACAGCCATCTTTAGATTTTCAAAAAACTTAATTCAGTGTGTTTTATTAGCTTGTTTCCTGACAAATATCCCCACAAGGTCAACATTTACTGCTATTCCTATCTTTGTGGAGACAATTGGTCCCCATAAGGTGATAAATACCAAGTGCACACACATACACACACACATATATATATATTTTAATTATATATTAATTTCTATATATTTGTATTTCGTATTTTCCATCTAGGTTTCCAAAACTTTTTTTTTTTTTTTTTTTTTTTTTTAGCCCAACAAGTATCATGTGACACTAAAGGCTGGAGTAATTAGGCTTAAATTACATTTTTGACCACAAAAATAAATTACATTTTTATAAATATTTACATTAAAGCAAGTATTTTGAGTTGTAATATTATTTCACAATATTATTTATTCAGTTGTTGTTATCTTTGTTATTATCATCATGTGTAATAAACATTTAAAGTTAAAAAATCATTTAATGGCATTACATCTAATGTTACAAAATATTCAATGTTAGAAACATTTATGGTATTCTGCATGTTCTGCTATGTATTGTACAGAAAACGTGCAGAACGTGCTACACGGTGCAGTATTAAAACCATTTCTGTTTAATTTGCTGAATGAACTTAAATTTTCACTTCCTCATGATTTACAGAACATTCAGACAAAAACATAAGCTGAGGTTTCGAGCAAGGTACCCAAGAGAGAGAAAGACTAGGGAACTTCCCTTATTAAGTAACCAATCTATATCCTGTGATGGCAAAATAGAGTTATTTAGGAGGTAAGCGGGTCACAGCAGTTTGCCATAATCCTGTTCCTCTTTGTACATTGTCAATGACATCCCTGAAATGAACAGATGGACGGCTGCACTCCGTTCCTGAGATGGCAGCAGCAGATAATGCATTATTTACTCCTGCTGTGACACTATATTTATGGACTGCCGACTGGACTGAGGAGAGATGAATTATAAGCGAGGATTAGCGCTATCGGTTTACATGGACTCAGACCTGTTGAGGCGCATATATGTCACACAGGTGCCAGATGCTATCTCAAAAATCAGCCTGGGTTACATGGAAGATGGGCGACTTTCAATCTGTGCTTCTCTATTTGTCAGAGAGAAAAATATGCCAGGTCTACAGTGAGTGTGTGTGTGCATGCAGTGTGTATACAGCACTCCTGTTATAAAGGACAGAGATTCAGTTGACTGACAAAGAAAACTGCCTTATTTACATTTCAATATAAATTAGTCTTTTCTGTCCACATTTACACAGGTTGATTAATCAATAACAAGGCACTTTTCCCATAATTTGCAATGTATTATTGATTGTTCGTTTAATTGATTTATCGATTGAGCGAATGTAATTGTTACAAAATGATATCCATCATATATTTAAATAATCTTTAAGACTAAAGTCATGTACTTATTTACATTTGCATTTAAAATTAACTGTTAAAAAATTAGTTATATTATATAAATTACATGAATAACGTCCTTTATATATTTAACCATGATACAAACACCACTAATTAATTCATCAAATTCATTTATTTTTGCTTGTTTGGTACTGTTTTACAAACATCAGGACTACTTAATTTGGAAAACTGCTTATTTCTTTCTTTATTTTTAATTTCCTTAATGATGTTATACAAGAAAACAGTAACTAGTTGTATGATGTTTTCCTAACTTATATTGTGCTGTTTGATTTGCTTGCTAGTTTACAAAATGTATTATATTAATGATGCACCATAACACCATTTACACCGAAACAGGATTTTTCTGTCCTCAGGCCTGCACGTTCACATCATCTTTTGTTGTTGAAATCATATGCAACATCTATACACATCCACTTGATCTGTAAGGACCAATCCCAACATGTATGGATCACTAGTATACATGCGATAGGGATATCATATATTATTCCCATTCAAGGTCAGTTAGCTCATCGCTGGTTTGATCCTTTCAGCGTGACATCAGATCGCACCATCCTCCTCTGAAAGTTTGAGAATGGCCAAAATCCAGACACAACAGCGAGTCACCGCGAGACTCCCGCCGTGGCTGAGAGAGAATCTGGCAACGCAGCACACATCACCCACCTCTATAAACAAAGCAGAGACTCCAGCTTCACCTCGACTGCCAGATCTCACCCGCCTCGGCCCCGTTTCCAAAAGATAACATTTATAAAAGTGACGAGTCCACATTTACGTTGAAAGAATCTCTGTATGAGAGGGAGATTAGATTATATCTGCGATGGAGAGATACTTTGTTGGAGAGCTTGTTATAAAACCCAGGAGTGTGATGATTTGCATGCCACTTGTGAAGCCAGTGACAAGCCTTTGAAGAATGAAATGGATGGGCTATTAAATATGAATCATTTGGAGTTGTCACAGAGAACTGCAGATGAAAGATCTGTGTCAGTGTGATCTGCTCATTTAAACTCTCTCTGATGATATTGATTTGACATTTCTGTGTTACACATCAAATCCCCTCAGATTTATAGCGCGGGAAATTGCTGGACGATGTAGGGGAATTTTAGTCGCATGAAACAGCAGAAATGTGTGAATGTATTGCGATAGGCCTGCTATTATAAATCTGCACTCTTTTCCCATTGTTCCTCTCTTGCAGAAACAGATATCATGTGAGCTGTACCTCATGAGGAGTCTTGAAGGGGGTCCTGAAGTTATGTAATGAATATGAGTTTATTTTTATAGTGTCGATTTACGGCATGCTTTAATGAATTTCTTCAGTGAGATGGATAATGTTTATTTTCTTTAACAGCTGCAATCAGAGGAGGTAATTTTATAGCTTGAGTCCCATTCATAAACCTCCGGACAGCAAATAAAACGTGTGTGTGTGTGTGTGTGTGAGAGAGAAAGGGAGAGAGAGAGATCTTCTAAAACAATTAACAGGAGCATTAAACACATGGTTTGAAAATAATTAAAGGGACAGTTCACCCAGTGATTATAAAAATTCTGTCATCATTTGCTTGCCCTCAGGTTGTTCCAAATTCTTGAATACAAAAGAAGATATTTTGTAAAGAAACATGATATGTTGAGAAAGAAACAGTTGCTAGTATCCATTGATATCCATAGCATGTAGAATGAATGAATAAGTCAATGGCTACTGTTTGGTTATAGACGTTCTTCAAAATATCGTTTTGACATTTCTTCTTGGTATTGACCAACATGAGGGTCAGTAAATTATGACAGAGTTTTGAAGGAAGGTGGAATTCTTCCAATCACCCACAATCCACAATTATATGAAAAAAAATTAATTCAAAGGCCACTCATTGGAAATTCAAACCAAGCATTATCAAGGACCAATTTGTCATATTGTGCATGGCCCAGAAAGTGAAGGACGTGTTTGAGGCCACATTTGAAGAAGCCTTTGAACCAACATTGTTGATGTTAGCAATTATGAACAGGGACACCATTTTTTTAATTATTAGTACTGTATATTTTATCTGAAATGAATGGAAGTGAATCAGGGATGGATTACTGACCGGACCAGTGGGGCCCTAGGCGTGCAGGGGGCCCGAGGACGCTCTGTCAGGGGCCCACGAAGGGGTTGACGCAAACGTTGCGGCAACGATGTGTGGAGGTGTCGGTCAGGGGGCGAACTTTGTGTAGCCCAAGGGGCCCATGGAAATGCTGTGCCCAGGGGCCCACCCGACCTATAATCCGTCCCTGAAGTGAATATGGCAATGTTTCATTAAGGTTGTTGTCTGTATCATGGCACTTAAATAAAAAGTCTGGTGAGTGCTGCTAAATCTTTATTGCTATATATTTACACACACACACACACACACACACATATACATATATATAAACTAATCCCTATGCCCACCCTTTTGCTTATAAAAGTTATTTTAGTTCTTTTTGTGACTTGTATCTTTGTGAGTGTTTTACATCACAAGTGGATTGTTGTACCAGGTGCGCTTCTGAGCAAGTTTACCACGCCAGAAAAGCCAAACATTGGAGCTGGTTATGTGATGCAAGCGTAAAATATATTCGTTTATGAATCATGCACTATATTGAAAATCTTTTGAGCTTATAAAACACAGTAGTATTGTACAAGGAACCACTCTTTGCTTGACGGACATTATAAACCATTTTGTATAGCACATGGTGTCCTCGCTCAAGTAGAGTGTTTTTTAGAAGATCCTATCTGTCTACTGTATGTAAACCAGCTTGCTATGTTTTGGAACAGAGCTAAAGAAAGCTGATAAACAGAGGCAGTCACTGAGTGATTACAGTGGCCCTGAGAGCATGGAGCTCAGATGCAAAAGCCTCTAAATGCCATCTGAAATTTTCTTCTAAAATGAACATTTTTATAAGCCTCCTATGCTTATGTTTAGTTATTTTAATTTAACTGCATAGAAAAGCACAGATGCATTGCCATTAGAGTAAAATTACCGAACCTGAAGATAGAAGGCTGATAAAAATGCTGATTTTAGAAGAAGATTTCCGATGGCATTTAGAGGCTTTTGCATCTGAACTCTTCTAATGTTCACACAACCCCCACTCATATGAGGAAACAGTAGATAAAACGAGACTGAGAAAAGTACTTTAAATGCTAAATAATGAGTTTGTACCGACGAGAAACACCGACACCCAACCCCCATCCCACATTCTCCACCTTCCTCGTGTCATATCATTAATTTTCAGCCAAACCTGAGAGAATGCAGATGTCTTTTTCTCACTTCTCGATTGTTTGAGGTAATGTCACACCAGGGCTGCGGTTAAGTGCCAGGTTTGTGCGCTGATTAAACGCATTGAGTAAATGAATAAATGTTTACATTTCTTACTGTTCGGTAACTGAGAACTTTATCATTATTGTAGGGTCTTTTCTGGCCTTGTAAGTTATACTGAAAGACTTCATGTTGAGAGATCTTTCCACTCCACTACTACCACCACAACTATTATATATATTTCCCCTCCACGAAAGCCATGGCTTCGTGAAATGCTTCATATCTGCTAATCAACCAAGGGCAAAGTGCACAAATTGAATATTATGGCTTCTTTTACACATTTGGCAGGTGCTTTTATACAAAGCAATTTCTGTTGCGTTCACAATGTTGTAGACATTTTATCTGTTTGCACATTCCCTGGGAATTGACTTGAAGGCAAGACCTTGGGAATATTATAAGTTCATGTGACAGGCACTTGAATGAGTAAATGTAGCTGTACAGTCAGAGACTTTGAATATTTGTCTTATTCCTTTGCATTGCGAGTCATTGTGTTACAAGTGGACACACTATCTAAACATTATGAATTCTTTAGATACTTTTACTTGAGAAGCATATTAACTTTTGTTCCTTTTCAGGAACTCGAGCTGCGTCACGAGACGCTATGGGAACGCCCTCAGCGTGAGCGTGCTCTGAATCGATG
>JAUCMS010000052.1:6174159-6188332 GCA_032357445.1 Enteromius radiatus | reverse complement strand
CAAGGTTATAAATATAACCTCAGTTCCTTGAAGGAACGAGACGCTGCGTCGCGTAGCCCCACTTTGGCATCCCCTGCCGGCACTCCGCTGAATGACAGGAGCTATTTTGCCGGCCGGTTCCACGTGCCTTTTTTAATTTAAGTATATGTATGGTAATGTCACTTTTTTTGTTTCAGTGAAGTCACCTACATCATGGATGCCCTGGGGGTAAGCAAATAAACTGGGTGAACTATCCCTTTAACTTGCTATTAAAACATAAGCAGAGTTGTTGTTGTTGTTTTTTGGTTTGTTTGTATCTCTACCCGTTCAAGCAAATGTCAAGTTTTTCTCATATGACTGGGATCTGCTGCCCAGAGGGCGTTGACTTTGGTGTGGGGTGTTTAGAGCAAACACAAATACAAAGTGGATGTTCAGTTTCAGCAGCTCAGGTGAAGAGAACGCTGCAGCCCAAGTCATTGTGTTATAAGTGCTTCACCTTACTCAGGTAATGGAGATGTTGACAGATCTCATTGGGCTCTGTTGACTTAGAGCAAAGTGATCGAAACAGCTACTTGGAGCACTTTGTCCGCTGACAAAGAGAAACATGAGACTCTGTATTCATCACACACACACTTACACACTAACTGAAGACTGTGAATGTGGACAAAGGGCTTTATTTTAAAGACTGTGCATGAGCTAAAGCTAATATACTGTAGCCTATTGTAATCTTGGGCATCGCTGGAGCACCTGGCTCATTTTCCACAATCAGCAGTATTAGTTTTCTGAGTCTTTAGGTGCTGATAACTCACACTGTTCTGATATCAGCTCATGTCTGGCTGTGCTGCATCGCAGCGGCGTGTTGAGAGCTCTGTCAGCATCTGGATTGTGTCTGTGTACTCAACATGTCACAGATGACTTTAAAGGAAGAGTTCACAGTCACATAGTTTAGTGACATAATGTCAATTACCACAAAACTTGCTCTTGCCTCATCCTTTCTTTAAAAATACCCCAAACTGGATTATATTAAGGCACTTGCAATCAGTTATGAGATACTATTTTGGTTTGTATTCATATTTTAAACAAGTTTTCATTTTTATTATTATTTTTTTCATTTAAATTTTTCAAGTTTAATTAGACTGTTTAATTAGATGTTTTTATGTAGATGCATGTGTGTAAAGAGAGGAGAAAGAGATTATATATTTTTTTACTTTTAATTTTAGTTTGTTTTAATTAACTATAACATTGCTAACTGAAGTAAAAGGGGCCATAATGTATGGTAATATATTTTTAGTGTGAAAAAATCACTAGACTTTTGTGATATCCAACTTATAGCTTTCATTATCAGAATCACAAAAGCCCAGAAAACAATTAAAAATATAATTATTTAAAAAAAAGTCTTAATCAAGTTTTAACAGAAAATGTACAGAGCTCTTTTTATTGTAAGCTTCACTTTTCTGTGATTTTTAAATTAGCCCCATTCACTCTCATTATCATTGTACCTTGATTATATGATATGAGTGCATAAATGACCAATTTTAAAAAAAAATTTGGTAGTCTTTTCTTTTAAACTATTAACATTCTTTCTCTTTTTTTCCACTTTAGAGTGATTTAGATTCCTTCACTGCATTTAAACTTATTTAAGCAGTGATTCCAGAACTTTTAAGAAATTATTACTCTTTTGTGATTAGACGACAGTACAGTACAGTTTGTGAATAATAAATATCAGACCATGTTCAACAGTATCAAAATTAAAAGTCGTGTTAAACGTTTTGTGCCTTTTTATAATTATATAATTAAAAGGTAACTTTTGCATAACCCAGATAAACAATTTGGATATTAATTAATAGAATGGCACCGTGTGACTTCATGCTGAAAATGAAAATCTCTCAGCTGAGAAATGTCTTTTGTGACAGAGTCACCTAAACGCTGTTTTGATGGGCTCACCAGCTCCTCTCCAATAATAAGATCCTTTCTGCAAGTGCGATGCATGAGAGCTCACGTTTGGATTATATCAAGTGCGTATCAACCCGCCTATGGAATAAACCTGGCTCATTTTTCATTCATTTAACTAATAAGCTGGATGATTTTTCCACAAGATTGCTTTTTAAACAAGTATCAGGCCATGCACAGTCACTGTGTGCATGCATATGTAACCAGTGGCTAAAGAATATTAAAAGGAACCGTAGGTTATCACCCAGGAAAATATAGAAGAACAAACCAGAAGTTACAACGATAAGAAGGACCCTACTGGTTCGTTTGAATCAAAGACTTAAATAAAGGACCCTTTTATTTCACACCATCTGATAATAAAAAGTTGTCATCACAGTTTACCAATTAAATACCTACAGTCGCAAAGAGAGCATAATAAATCCCTAAATAACAGAAGGGGGCCAATCACACAATAGCATACACTTCTTCTTTCAAGCTTCGGTACGCTACTTGCACCTGGATATTCACACACTGACTGAAATACTTGTATAAGAAACAAAAAAATACACAAAATGGCTAATCTGCAAGGAACTGTTTGAATGGAGTAAAATACTGTACAAGCAGATGGGTTAATAAGCTTTCACATGAGACGAGAGTTCAAGATTTATCATACACATCGATGAAGCAAAGGCTCAATATTGTGACAATCCCGCCATCAGCCATACACAAGATAGTGAAACAGTAATATATGACGATATGCAGCACAATGGGCAAACAAACATCTAGAGAAAGCGAGAGATGAAACAGGTTTAAGAAACAGCCGCAAATACGGGGATATGAAACAACAGGGTCGCCGTGATTTTGACAACTAAGACATGATCCTGGATCAACATTACTGTCCAAAAATAAAGACTTATCCCAATCCCTGCCCCTAAACCTACCCCAAAATTATGCCTAAAATCATTGAGAAATGATTTTACGAGGTGGCTAATTCGTACAAATTTGTACGATATACTCTAAATCGTACGTATTTTACGAGATGCCAATTCGTATGAATTTGTACGAATTACCTAAACATAACCCCGCCCCTAAACCTACCCATCACGTGGTTTTAGACAAATCGTAAGAATTAGTACAAATTTGGCACCTTGTACGAATATGTACAAATTGCTCGTGAGACTGTGTTGCTAAAACAGATACTTCCTGAAAAATTATCCCTCAATTCTGATTGGTTGATTGAAATGTTGTTCCAGGAACATCTTGTACTTGGTGAAATCACGCTCACCGAAACAACAGCTAGAACCTTCAGGCCGCACCTAAAATGCAAATACAAAAAGACGAATAAAAAGGTTTAATTGTGGAAACAAACCCCTTTAAAACACACAAAGACAAACTTCTTACCTCCTAGATGAAATGCATACAGCAGATATGTCTTGCCCTTAGGTACCAAGAAAATTCTCAACATTATACCTGATACACATATCACCGTTTGTGTGCATTGTGAAACAGGCACCAGAGCGTTAAAGCCTCATTTGAACACGAACAAAGAGTGTTTCACCTTTTATTTTAGCAGGCTGCTTGTTTACCCGTTTTCTTCTTCGCTAAATTCGTCGTCCTGGTATGTAAATGCATCTGTGAGCCGCGCACTACAATAACAACACTATCACCTGTTTATCATTCGATTCCCTGCATCATTAACATCATGACCTGTGAATAATACTTGTGCGCCAAACTCTGTTTCCATGACAACTGCTGCCTCCCCGGCAGAAAACAATAATCAAGTTCGTCACTGTGATTAAGAAAAAGAAGTTGATGAAATTCGAAAGAAAGAAAAAAAAAATCAAGCGGGGTTAAACGCTTTCTCAGGTTTGAAGCTTTTATGTCTCATTTCTAAAGATACACACGTTCTTGAAAGCAGGAACAGAGAGCAGAAATAGCTCCGTTTCTCCTTTTTCTAATCATACAGCAGCAGTCTCGGTTCCCAAACATATGCTTCTTTCATCCGTTCACTTCCACTGTGATACTCCTTTCTTCTTTTTTTTTCTCTTTGACTTAAAGCTTGCATAATTAGTGGCTGTGATGAATTACAGTGCAACTGTCCTCAAGGGGCCTGAGGAAAAGTCTTACTTAAAAACGACAGATTTGCGCTGTCTTTAATGAGCTTTCCGTCAGAGTCAACAGGCATTAAGGGAATTTTCTACCTTCTGTTTGGTCTCCGTAAAATACTCTATAATTGCAATAAAGTGCCATTGTACATAGATTAAGACATCATATCTAATTAAAGGAAAAAACAGACAGTCGTTCATTTTCCGGACTGAAACAGATGTTTCATTTAAAGCGCTATAGATCCAGTATGTTACGTTGTGTTGAGTTGTGTTTTAAAGTAATACTAATGCAGTGTGTTTGATGACAAACAATTCTTAATTGTTTTACTATGAAGAATAATACATTGATTCATCCACTAAATGAGCTCAATTCAATTGATGCCTGCAACAGGTCTTGAAAAAGTTGTCACGGGGCCAACAAAGGGCTGGACAAAGCAAGGAATTTTGAAAAGATTCAGCTGGGAGAACATCTAGCAACTAATTAAATTAATTGACATCAGGTCTGTAGCATGGTTAGCTATAAAAGGGATGTCTTAGCCTACATCCACATGAAGTTAGAGCTCCCCCCATCCAATCATCTTTTAAAAAATGATTTATCCTTGTCTTAAAAAAAATATCACCAATACCTAGAGGCGAACCAAGTTGAAGTGGGGGCCCCAGGCAAGATTAACAGATGAATAATCTAAAAGATAATCTTTGTAACAACATAAAAAAGTACTGTTGTGCCAGTTTGAAAACCGCGGCTGACGCATCTCAAAGAAAAAGCAAGCACAAAATGCCTGGCCCCAGGAAAATTGCCTGTCTTGCCTGCCCTATTGCTACGCCTCTGCCAATACCAACTGACACAAAACCATGTACAGTAGTACACACGCCAGACCATTACAGCGCACTGTAGTTCTGTCACAGAGATACACAAAAAATGGAGAAGAAGACTTGGACTATGTGAATAAACCTTGTGGGCGGTACAAAAACGAACATAGAACAATACATTTATTAATCTGTGTTAATGTTAGTTAATCAAAAGACAATCATTAAGTGTTTGTTCATCATTCATTTGTTGCTATTACGTGATGTAGTGGTGTCTGACTAGGGCTGAGATGTGGGCTGATGTTTCAGAAAATATACAGATTCGCTGTGCACACAAAAACGCATAGGAGGTGTTTTAAGATTTATCCACTCTGGGACCAAGCTTAAAAAATATATATATTGATTTCACTCTCCTAAAATGCCAGATCTGTCTGGACGAACTGCCTATACAATAAAAAAATAAAAATAAAATGCATGTACAGCTAAACAAGTCTTTGTGTGGACTGGGCCTCATGGTGCGTTCATACCAGACGCGACTTGCTCAAATAAATTACGCTATTCGTGCGTAGTTAGATGCTTGGACATTTTGAGTTAACTCGCTTCATTTGCGCGTGAAATTTCTTTTGGGTGTATCTAATAGGCAAGCTTTGGTTTAATGAATCTAGTATTTATTTCCTTTTTATTCCTGTTCCTATTAAAGTACAAAGATGTACCGTACAGCTCCTCCACATACAGCCACGATGATTTTGTCCTCCATAGTTTCATAATTCCACTTGCTGGTAGTCACGTCACTACTAGAGCAAGCTCCTGATCGGTAATGCGGCGTGAATTTTCCCCAAAGTTCCGATTTTTCAACTTGAGAAATTCGCGTGCCGCGGGATGTCTAATCGCATCTTTGCATTGAAAGAGTGCTTAAAAGGTTGTGGAATACTTAAAAAAATATTTTCCTCAACATCACATTGGAAATCTCATCATCTACAGTGCATAACATTATCAACAGATTTAGAGAAACACTGTAGGTAAGGTTTGCTGGATGCCCGTGGTCTTCGGGCCCTCAGACGACACTGCATCACTCATCGGCATGATTCTGTCATTAAAATTACCATTTTTTTTATTGCTGTTGTTGACATGTCATTTAAATGCGACTTCCATCAGTCTCGTGTGTGAACTGTATACAGCCCTCAAGTGACCCACTTGTGCAGAAGACATGATGTCAGACATTGTACACTTGCTTGGCCTGATTTGAAAATATTGGATTTGTGCTGTCACAAGAAAATCAGATATGGGTCACATTTGGGCAAACAAGTCGGATTTGGGCCACTTTAGCCTGCAGTGTGAACTAAGCCTAAATGGGCCCAGGAAGACTTCCAGAAACTACTCTTGATAAACACAATCCACCGTGCCATCTGCAGATGACAACTACACCTCCATAATGAAAAATAAAGCTAAATGTGAACATGGTCCAGAAGCAATGTGTCCTGGGGCCAAGGGTCATTTAAAATAAACAATTAAAATTTTTGGATGCAATTAATCACAATGAATAGTTGACTGCACGCCCACACACACACACACACACACACACACACACACATATATATATATAATTTCTTATCAAAGCATGAAATAAACTACGACCATGCAATGTTGTGGAAATAATAAATATTGTTTGATTTCTCATAAATTCACAAATTTGACATGAAAGTCAGAAACGCGTTTTGGAGTTTCTTTGAGTGTTTATGACTTTTGAGTTTGATAACCTTGACTTATAAAAAAAAACCTTATATTTGGAGTCTGTCGAATGTTAACTTTGGACCTCGAGTATTATACATGAATATAACTGCAAATGAATTTGCAATGAAAGTGACTGAGATTCTTTGATTTCTACCAGTTCTCTTGAACTCAAGAACTCAAGCACAAACTGCTCAACCTTTCCCTCCTCTCACATTCCTTTGAAGAAGATTCACGCCTATCAACTCATTTTTCCCCCACAGTTGAACACTGTGTACTTAGGGGCAATCGTCTAGGATTGTGATTGTGTTAGCAGTGTCGGATGTACAATACCGCAGAGAAGGGGCGGACAAAACCCTTTTTAATTACGAGCGCTCTCTCAGGCACTGTCAAGCAGTCGAATGAAAGTCAGAGGACGAACTAACTCACAGTCTTAATGTAATAGATTATGTAACGTCCCCTTGTTTCTCAGTTCTTTCCTCACTCTTTCTCTGTTGATGAGATCTGTTGACATTTCGCTCCCCAGCCTCTTAACTATTGACCGGCTAATTCCATTAAATCATACTTTGAAGTGCTGGAGAAGAGTTTCTCATCGCTCAAAACCCTCAGAGAGGCGCATTAATGCAGTTCTGACATACGACAGAGCTAAAAGTGCAAGCAAATCTGTTTCTTGCTCAGTATAGAGAACTAACACTGCTTCAAAATCTCAGTGTGTCTTGGTGTGGAATGTTGACCTTGTCCTGTTTTTTTGTCTGAGAATAGTCATTAAAGAATAACTTATGCATCATAAGACTGTGCTGGATGCTTTAGGCTTGGGAGTGTCTTGAACAGGTGTGAGCCTTTACAGTGAGAGCAGAAGAAAACTTATGACTCATATCAGAGCTAAGAGCAGTTGAGTCCAAACATTGCACTTATCTTCATTTCTTTTCAAGCATGTTACAACAAACTGTTGCCAGGAACTAATGATATTACCTCTGAGTACAGCTTCGCCTGGAGAGCCAACAAAGACAAAGACAAAAAGAAACAAAAACCCTGGCAGAATATTCTCTCTAATACTCTCTGAGCCTTCACATACTTTTTATTGAAATTGATCGCTTTGCATTAAAAGGTAAAATATTCCTGATCACGTACTGCATACCTAAAGCTGACAGAAAAGATTGCTTTGAAACAAAAACATAATTCATTATGATTTTAAGTGACATCCATACACAATCGATTCAATTTAATGTATGTTCAGAATCCATAACTCTGGGTAATATAGCTGACTCATTCTATTGATTATGAAAGAAGAGCAAGTTAGTAGTGAGCTCCTGGCTTTCTAGACCACCTGTGCTTACAGAAGACCATCTAACCTTGAGAAGCTAGACTCCTTTACAACGGATTTTACATGTACTTCATATCTGGATTGCAGTCCAATGCTCCTTGAATGTGATCGCATAGAGATTGGATGCATTTGGCTCTCAATGTGTTCAAGTGCAATCCTTTTGCGATCTGATCACTGAAATCGTACATTAATGCAGGTGTACAGGAGGCCTGAGCGTTGCTATCTGACAGATGAGGACGCTCATGTGTGCAGACGGTTGGCCAGCGCTCTGAGAGTAACGGGCAGGGAAGCTGGCACTTCATCAAGCTGCCGACCACTGGGAAATCTCAGCCAGAGAAAGAGAGTGCAACGGAAAGACGAATGACTTCATTGCACTTTCTAAGGTATTAAATGCTCTTCTTGTTCTGGATTTCATACTGAAAGCTCTCAGAAGCTTCTTTAGATATTCACAACCAACAGTTGCTTCACATAAATAATTCTGACCAATTTTGGGCTAGGTCAGGACACTTAGCCAAATACCAAGAATAACATTAAAGGCTGACTTGAATATGCTTAACATAATTGCTGGAGTTCTGGAAGCATGTTGAATGTTGAAGTGATGTGTCTCAACTGGAACTTTTTGGATCCGTGAATCAACAGTATATCTGCTCCAAAATAAATGGAAGACTTGTTGTTCAATGGACTTTCCTACAGGACAGTCATCCCAAGTACACATCCAAAAATACAAAAGCTTGTTCAGGGATCAGTGGTAGAATGTCCTTGAGTGGCTTGTTCAGTCTTCGGATTTAAATTCTTAAACATATTTGGTAGAATTTGAAATAAAGCAGTAGAAACATGAGAACTAAACATTATCCATCTTTTTTAGGCAAGGAATAGTCTAAAATTGTGGTTGAGAGCTTTTGTGTTTATGGGAGGTTACAAAGAATTGACTTTTGGGGATAATTTTGCACATGGATGTCTGGAGGCATTTTTTTTTAAAGCATCACCAAAATACCTGCTAATAAACTCTCTTGAACTGTTTTCATGAAATGTTGTTTTCAGTCACAAATTTGCAGGCCATTAGAGCCAGTTCGCCAACACTATTTGTGATCAGAACAGAAACTCTACTCTAGTTTTTGTGCATGTGACAAAAATAAACTGATTAGTTTGACATATGAAGTAAAATGAATCCAAAAATATTAGCGATAAATTGAGACCGAAATGCCTTACAGGAAACTGTGCAATGATAAAAGCACAATCTGCAGTGCAGTGATCAGCAGCATTGGCCTTTCAACGTGACTCATGTCACGATGATTCAGAAGAACATACAGCGTGAGTATATTTATAGCCGGTTAATCAGACAAGAGAGGATCTTACGTGCAGTTTGGTGATTGGACAAAGCAGAAAAGTATAAACTTGCATGCTAACACAATAGCAAGAACATAAAGAACTTGAATAAATGAATATAAATAGCAAGTTTGTTGTGAAACTGGCAATTAATTGTCAGGTGTAGATACCACAAGCTGGTACGGGATAAATCATTAGCCCTAAGGCGGACGAGAACAAAAAATCCGACTATTTTTTTTATCAGTAAAGCGATAAAGCATTTAAAAAGGTGCACCTTCAAAGCAGTCATTCACCTCGCAGCGCTTGCTTAAGAGTGTGTGATAAAAAGGTTATTGAGTAATTCATACTAATGCACTGAGGCCTCACTCATGACAATGGCCATATTGAGAATGTGTAAATTCAATTTATAAACCGCCATCCTGTTCCAAAGAAAGCTGCAGCCATATCCACACACAATAGCAGAATGGGTGCTATCAAACCACCCGTTGGGATGAATCCCAACTCTTACACATACACACACACTATTGTGAATACAACATCCTGGGCATTGCAGATGCTTCCTTTCATTATGTGGCCACCCCAAGTGACACCATGCCACCTGAATCTTTCCTTTTTTTCCCCCCCTCTTATCTCTCCACCTCCTCTCTGTTTTGACTCAGATATGTAGCGGGTCCTCAGGAGAGACTGTCAGCCTGCCTGAGCTCACAACATCTCACCCAGAGAAGCCCACCACCTGTTTTCCACTAAAAATCCATGCAGGAAAAGTGGATGGGTGGATACCGCCGAGCGCTACGGGGAAGATCTCACCTCTCACGCATCCCAGGATCGGACTGAAACAGCACACGCCAGGGCCTCCATGTATTCCAAACTTTGAAAATACATTTTTGGATGCGAGGGTCGGAATTTCATTGCTTATTTGTGGAGCAGCTGGTGTTCTGTGAAAGATCCAAAAATGAAGGGGTTTGGAGTCGATGAAAAATTCCACTCAATTTAATTCACTCAATAGCTTTCGTGATTCAGACCTTTACAACCACAAGTGCAAATTAAGCGAAAAATGAATAGGCTAAATTATACACCATCCTTTACAGTGAAGGATTTTTATTTATTTTTTATTTTTTGTACATTTCGTCAAAAATGTTAAATAACTTATTTCTAAGTAATTTATTCCTGTGATCAAAGCTGAATTTTCAGCATCATTACTCCAGGCTTCCATGTCACATGATCCTTCAAAAAACATTTGATTTGCTGCTTATGGAACATTTTTATTTACTATCGATGTTGAAAAGAGTGTGGCTGAATATCTTTGTGGAAACCGTCATACATTTACATTTTCTTAGGATTATTTGCTGAAGAGAGAGTTCAAAAGAACAGTATTTCTTTGAAGCAGAAATATTTTGCAACATTATAAATGTTATTACTGTAATATTACTGTAAGATAAATTTAATGCAAGATTAGATATTATAATCCAAAAAAACAATACATATAATGTATTATAGCATCAAATCAGATGCTTCTGGGTAAATATTAAACAACCATCTGTGTGTGTCGATGGAATTTTGGGGAGGAATAGAAAAGCCAGCGATTCGAGGCAGATCACCTCCCAACACTGCTGATATGGCTGGCAGCTGAATGAAACGAGGGCGTTCGGGAGCACTGAGTAATTGCAGAGGAGGGGGGCAATGACTAGGATAATAGGGCAAAAATAATGCCCCCCAGCCCCTGAAGCTATCAGCTGCCCGTGACAGGCCTCATTGAGCGAGCGCGGGGGCGAATATTTCAAGGGCTGATCGGTAAAAGCCTTCGATTAGTAGCACCTCTTTAATATCAATTATCAGTTGATATTGGTCAGGGGGTCGAAGCATGATGAAACACCCACCAGGGTCACCGTAAAACAGAATGAGGAGTAATTTTTCTCATTTTAAGCCACTTATGAATGGTTCCCCACCCGTCATCCAATCGACTGCTTCACCAGCGCCGCCCATCCACGACAAACAAACAGTGGCAAGGTTCTCTTTTCACGGCTCAGTGCTGCTCTGTCAGCACACTTTCATCCCATCTGCACATGTGAGTGACATTAAATGGGTCTCACGTGGGGCTTCGGAGATGCCAGCCGGACCGCAGACAAAGTCATTTCCATTCCCTGTAGTTTTCCTCGTCTTCTCACCTCACGGTAATTTCCCGCATTTGCATTTTGCCACAACCAAACATCCCAATCGTCTCGCTTCCACGCCGCAGCCGTGTCCTGTCTAACAAGAATATATAGTTCCATTAAGCCCCAGCTGATGAAAATGATTATTTAATCATTTTATTAAGCCGCTTTAATTGAAACGGCGTGATAAATGTTTGAGAGGGGCCCTGCGAGCAGAGAGGGTTAATTGGGAGCTCGTGTGGCGTTGTTCACCTTGACTGCTTCCTGTCGGATGGAGACGATCAGGTGCCAAGCTGATGCAGCACAGACGGTCGTTCAAGGCCAAAAACCTCAAATACTCTCGTCCAGAGCATCCTTAAAGACACACTGGACCTCTCAGACAAGAAGCGCTGTGTATTTCTGCAGATTTTAAAGGTTACAACTTCATCAGAGGCTTTTTCTTTAGGCGATTTATGAAAGGGGTTCGTTATGAGTCACACTCCCAAGAACATGAGGTAGATTTGAATGATTTCCAGGAGGACAGAACAGTCTTTGTCGAAAGCATTGGATGTATTTTATGTGTTCAAAGTTCAGGGTGGTTGCCAGGGCCATGTTGCTAAGTTGTTCTATACGGGGTTGTTATGGTGGTTACAAAGTCAATACGTTATTGTAGTAACTAGATATGATTTGGATTCCTCTTATAGTGTAAGGTTACAGGATCACACACACACACACACACACACACACATAAAACCACTTGAAAAGTTTCTCTGGATTTACTGGTTTTGAGTAAATTTTTTATGTTCGTTTTATTATAACACAGTCACATTTTGACGCTTGGTCAAGACCCTTTTCCGTTGCTTTTGAAGCTCACTTTTCGACGTGAAGAGTATTCAGTTGTTTTAAATAGGAAACCCTTAGCGTCAATATGCTGATGCATTATATATATATATATTTTTTATTTTATCGTCATAATTAAAATATATACTGGGTAAAAACAATGGCATTATTGTATATATTTAGGGGTGTGATTTTTTTTTTCCAACGTAAACAGTCAAAACTGTTTTATTTAAATTATAATATTTACACATTTATGAGCACGCAACCCAAACCCTCCCTCATCTGTCAATAAAACTGCCGTCATAATTTATTTGAAAAATGTTAATATTCCAAGTCTTTTGAGGCAAAACGATTGATTTGTTGTTTCTGTCTTCCTGTGTACTTCCTGTGTGCTGCTGCAGTCTGTGTGTGATTTCAAAAAATGCTGCTACAAGAATCCCAACACAGTCTCACGACCAATTCGTACATATTAGTACGAGGTGCCAAATTTGTGCCAATTCGTATGACCTCACTCGTATGATTTGTCTAAAACCACGTAATGGGTAGGTTTAGGGGCGGGGTTACGTTTAGGTCATTCGTACAAATTCATACGAATTGACATCTCGTAAAATACGTACGATTTAGAATAAATCGTATGAATTCGTACGAGTGAGGTCGTACAAATTCGTACGAATTAGCCACCTCGTAAAATATGTACGAATTGATCAGGTTGAGAATCCTTACGTCATCATTGATTGTGAAGTGCCACTGGCTCTAGTGCATCTTGGGACTGCGTGTTAACCGAGTGGGATCATTTTTAGTGATTAAAACCTTGTGTTTTACTGTCTGTCTGTTTTATTGTGTTTTTACTGCATAAAGACTTTGTATGGCTTCAGAAGACGTGGAATGTGACACGACTTGTTAAAACTCTTCTTAAAACATCGGTATTGTGTTTTTATTAATATAATATATCTGAAAACATGGGATCTTCTTTTTTTTGACCATTTGTCATTTCATGCTCTAAATTTTTCTTTAATATTTGGTTGACATTTTTACACACAAACACATAACTTTATAAATCACAAAACATTTTGTTGTCCTATTCTTTCCCCCTTCCATAAAGGACATCCATTGTACCATTATTTTTAGATTTTTTAAAATTTATTTTAACTTCATGGTTTGTAGCATAAGTGACACATTCTTATAAATGCATTCTTATAATTGTTTTATTATTATTTACTTTTTTTTCTTTTTTTTTTTGTACATTCAGCTTTATATTTCACAGTTAAGGCAATTATGTATTTATTTTACGGAATTGTGACTTATTTTTTCATGTTCCATGTACTTTCTATTTAACTGCAGGTTGGTTAGCATGATTTATATTTTATATTTATATATTTGTTTTATTTATTTGCATTAAATTAATTATCTTAAACTCAAAGTTCACTAGAATAACAAACAAACAACAAAAGTGTGTGTGTGTATGTATGTGTGTATATATAATATAATATAATATAATATAATATTATATTTGTGTGTGTGTGTGTGTACCTTCTTTTGTGTTCAGCAGAAGTCATACAGGCCTAGGATGGCATGATGAAATGATAAAAAGTAAATTTTATTTAAATATTCTTGTAAGTATAAGCCATAGCAGTGCTGCATCTTAGTGAGGGACTGTAAAGAGCAAACAAACAGATTACTAACAAATAGCCATGAAGCACATTTATATTGGCTTCGTGGTTTTATGTAAAAAGGATGTGATTGAGGTAATGGCCGTTCGTACAATATATCAGTCTTGACATAACTGCTGGTCTTTGCTTTCTGATTGGCTCCTGTTGCAATCTATTGATCCAATGGGAACTACTTATCATAATTCTCAGGATGGATTTCCAACCTAAACTTCCATTTAAAGGGAGGGAAGCAAAACGTGCCCATTTCAACGTTTGTGTCAGAGTAGTTGATGCAATGCCCTTCACAGCCCAACACAAATAATTGTATTGTAGGAAAGTGAAAAAAAAAAAAAAAAA
>JAUCMS010000052.1:6142425-6155188 GCA_032357445.1 Enteromius radiatus | reverse complement strand
TAAGCTACATACCTTCTATGTACATATCAGACAACTATTTAAAATATTCTCTCAATGCATTCTAGCGCACCTTTAAAAAAAGAAAATGACGGACTGATTCAGACATTGTGAAAAGCCTATAAAGACTCCACATGGATAAGTATAATTAATATTAGAGCTTGAGTAAAATAATAATTAACATTCCATTTGAAATTTCACATTTAAAAGGAGATTATGAAAAAGCAAAACATTTTCAAACACATCTGGATTGAAAACGGCATCACCCATATGAGTTTGAAGACTCAAGAGAAAGCACATAGCTGACGGGTTTTTGATGGCTGTATCAGCCTGTTCTTTCAGCAAGAGCTCAGCTGGAGGTTTTCAATGGATTTCCTGTTGGGGGTTCATTGCGTGTACGCTTGAAGATGTGAGCTGGTGGGATGGTAATGGAGTGGAACTTAAAACAATCTCACAAAACAACCCAAGATGAAGGGAACGGGGTAAAGAAGTAGCCGTGCAAAAGAGAGCATGGCAGAGCAAAGCAGGTATTGAGTCTTTCCTTCACAATGACTGGCTTTTATACGTGGCAAGCATGCTACTTCAACCCAAAATAAAAATATATACAGTATATATATTTCAATAGAAGAGTCACATAACAAAGTCCTGCAAATAAATCATCTAATGGAAAACTAGCACCTTTTAGAGACATTTGTCTTGAATACTAGCATGTCATTTATCAGAATGGTGTTGTTTTATAAGCTCTTCGAAGGCAAGTGCAATAGAAGCTTGTACTGATTGTCCGAATGACGTCGGCTCAGTCTGGAGTGTTAGCTGACTTGTGAAGTAATTGCCCCAATTCGGGCCAAAGCCATAATGTTTTTACAGTGCTAGAACTACTTAAGGGACCTTGCTTTGGATCTTGTGGCCGTTTAGCTCAAAAAGAGACTTTTTCAGTTAATGGAATGTCCTTGTGCTGTTGAAATTGCATTCTATGCATTTTTAATTGTTTTGAATTAATCATTAAGAGTGTCCACTCAAAAGCCACTAAAGAGAGACTCCATTGGGTCTATACCGTAAAATGCATAATGGGATATTAATTTGCAAATGTGTTTTGCATTGTTCCTCAATAGCTCACTTTAATATTGCTGGCCGTAAAGGGGTCGAAGATACTTAGTTCCCTGCCCTTTCCATTTCTGCAATTGGGCATAAATGCTTTAAAAAACGACACAAGGCCGGCACATGGCCATTGTGAAAATTCTTGAAATAACAGTGGGCAGGTGGGTTGGGGTGTATGGTCCAAAATCTGTGTAGTGTGAACAAATTGGAAATGTTGGGCAACAAATCCGGCCAAAGTCACAGTCGTAGTCAGTCGATAGGCTCCAGAGAGAGGCCGGAGCTGGCAGAGAGCTACAAACGCACATGATAAGTTGAAAGTGCATTAAATATTTGTTGTTTTGAGAGGCTGAAATTTCAGCTATTGTTTGTGTGCCAGATTCACTGTTGAATTTATGAACAAAACTGCTGCTTAGTGTGTGCACACAGCCTCTCACAAGAGTACAACTTGGTAAGCTAATACTATTTCTAAGATGGAATTATGTGCATTCAGCTTTTAATATTAATGTCTAAAAAAAAAATTCATTCTCACAGTATATTCACTTTAATTTAGTGATTAAAAAGTACTCCAGCAAAACATACTCAGGTCAAAGTGTCTATTTTGATTTATTTGATTTGATTTATTCAAATATTTGATCAGTTTTACTTGTAGTCCACTGTATGGTTTATTTTTATTTATTTTATTTTTTTTTTTTTTTACATACATTGACTACTGCTGTCTGTATTCTAGCTGTGTATTCTATGCATACAGAAATTGCATTCAAATATGTGCTATACTCTATATTACAGCAAGAGTAAAAGTAGTCTGAACACATCCAATGACTTCTTCCTAAACACTAAACATTGTTTAATTAAAAACTATTATTTAATGCCATAACCAGTCATATATACACTGTGTTTAGTTTTTAGGATTGATTGATTATTTGTGCACCTGGGCTCTGAGAGCAGCTGTGTGTGTACAGGTGGAAGAGGAAAGCCTGCTGTTGAAAGACTTACATGCGGATGAAAATAAATCCGACAATCATAAAAATGACCTTTCTCCAGGTCATCTCTAATGAGTTTAATTATGCAATGTTTGTAATATCTGTACTAAATATAAGTACTAAAATCTGCTTTATTAAACAGGGTATACCTGTATAATATACTGATAACCATCATATGGAAGCCTGTTTCTTATAGAACCCTGTTTCTGCCACAGAATACAAACATAAAAAAAAAAAAAGGTTTTTGCGACTTTTTACACTGTTTTGACTTAAAGAGATAAAGTGATGTCTCTTACAAAGAATTATGTGACTCTCATGACTGTGTAACTGTGATATATATAGTCATAATTATGAGTTTGTTTCTCGAAATTGTGAGATATAAACATGCAAATGCGAGTCCAATTTTGAGGAGAAAAAAGACTGATGTCTTCTTCTCAGACTTTATTTTGCAATTCTGACTTCATAACTCGTAATTGTGAGATGTGAGACGTAAACGTGCAATTGGTTTAGTTTAGTTATTTGGTATAAAAAAAGGCCTTAATATGTGCTTAATTAGGACTAATAAATGACTAACATTCTAGTAATATGCATGCTAATAAGCAACTACAGGAGTAACCATTAAATAAAGTGTTACCACAATTTATCATTATTATTATTATTATAAATATTTATTATAACATGCAGTTATTTTAAGTAACATGTAAATAGCAATATTATGGGAATAAATTCAGTAACCAAAGTACCATAGTACTGCATTATTTGACGTCATCACTACAGTGTCACCATGGTAAATCATTTTTCTGCAGGTCTGCTGGTGTTCCAATCTCTTCCCTGGCCTACTTCATCCTTTCATCCCCTGAAGACCCAGAAGTTGACCGTCCAGGCGAGCTTCCTCTCATCTCGTTCCAGTATTATCACGTTTTCTCTTTGATGTCACCGGCCAGAGCGTGTGGAAACATCCCCGTTCATTTGCATTTCCGGTCTGAGGAGCTGTCAGAGGCCATTAGCTGAGTTTCAGAAGAGCAGGGAGGAATTAGCTCATGCTGCTGAGTGTCATGCTTGTCTGGTTCCGGCCCTCATCTCGCAACAAGCACACAATCTTGTCGGCTAATAAAAGCAGACAACCCCTGGCAGACCTGAGCCCAAAGCGACGGAATCAATTGATGGTGGCAAGGTCAACATGAAAGCAGCTACTTCATTTACAAAAAGGGGAAAAGAATATGATGGCGCTAACATCATAATAGAGCTATGATAATTTGCCCTAGCCGTTGTCAAATGATAGCTGGAAATTGGGTAGGTTTGGCCCGGTTAGCGCTCGCGGGTCTTGTATCGCCTTTCAAGGATGTTCTTCTTGGATCTGGTTTCACATCAAACATAAGTTTTGATGAATTAGGCTGAAAAAAGCACAAAACATCCACTGAATTTAAGTCAGAAACCAATACCACATCAAACAAAGAGGAATTCTTTCCATTTTTCAATTACTTTTCCTTCTCGTAGTGTTATGACGGATGGCCCGGTTTGGGTTTCAGCGGCTTTATGGGAGCTCAGTTTATCGGACTCTTGAAGGAATTCCAATATATTAAGCTAAAGCCTGGAAATGAATAGAGGCAATTCAGTATTTATCTCTACACAGAGAACCTGTAATGATACCTGTATTATGAGGCGTATATTGTCATGATAATTGTCTGGATTCAATTAAGGGAATAATTCCAAACATGTGCAGCAATAATTAATACACTTTACTTCTGCCTCGACAGCCACCAGCCGACAGCTATTCATGCGTAAATGTTTAAACGTGAGAGAGTTTGTGTGGGTGTATGAAAGAGAGAAAAAAAAAAAAGATTCTTCAGGTGAATTTTATAAAAAAAAAAAACACCTCCTGGACATATGCATAAAATAAATGTTACTTAATTACATTTTAAAAAGACACAAATAAATGTAGAGTTCTGAGAAAAGTCAGAAATGCTGAAAAAAAAATTCTGAAAAGTTTAATTTAATTATGTTCATTAAATATTTTAATATATTACTGTAGATTTATTTTATTTTCAGATATGCTCATTACGTTTTTAACTGAAAAACCTATTATTATTATTTTCCAACAACACATTATTATTTGACATAAATTAAAAAACATTACAGCAGTGGGGAGATATATAAAGACTTTCTTTAAGCGCAATGTAATTTCAGTGCTTGCAAGATGAGATAATCTTGTGCAATTAATTTGTCTTTGAACCCTTTTACATACAGATGACTTCAGTCTTGGAAGTGATATCTTAGTTTTCACATTTTCACAGCGATACACCTCATAGTTTGAAAATCTGCAATGTATTTATTTTGCTGGAATGTTCAGAAACAAATATTTAAATAATGATATCATCAAATGTTCATATTAATCCTGGATGTTTTTTCCTGCTTCCATTAATTTGCATATTGAGTTGTGATTGGTCTGTTTAAGCACCTATAGTAAATGCTGTTTATGCCCAGGTTGAAATATTATCTTATTTACACTAAATGCAAACATTAAACAGATGTTAATCACGCAGAGTGTGGATAGAGGTGATGTGCTGTTTATGCTAAACCTAAAAAGGTGGGTCACAAGGTCAGCTATTTATTTTCCATGTCTTTGTGAATGCTAAACTCACCCATTTCATGCATTTGCATATCTGGAAGCTAAAGATGATAAATGGAAGAGGAAATAAGTGGGAAACTGTCCGAACGGAGTTACGCATTAAGATCTCCTCCTTGGTTTCTCTCCTGACGTTTTCCATGGGCAGGGTCTTTGTCTGTCAGTTCCAGCCAGCGGTGCTGAAAAGCAGGCAAGCGTTGCTTATTTCGGCCGGGCCGCTGTATTTTCTCAGCTGAAGCCACAGAATAGTTTGGATCAGAAACAGCCTGAGCGCCGTAATAAGGCAAAAGAATAAGACGGGCGTTTTTCATGCTCCGAAAGCCGCCTGCAACTCGATGCTGGTAGGTTGATGTAATCATTTGTCAGCCGTTCTCAAGAGCCGAAACCCGATATGAGGGATTTTACTCTCGTAGTGGCTCGTTTTCATTCATAGCCTCCTCTCCCACAAAGATGACAACAGAATTGGGTCTTTTGTTGCCACTTACAATGGATGAAAGGATGTTGTGGCAGAGAGAAGCCAAACATGGTTAGCGGCCTCAATGCCTGCGCTGATGAGATGGTAGCTTATTTTGACAGTATTTAGTCTCTTGAAGGCACACAAACTGGCAGGCCTCCAGCTAAAACTCTCTGGTTAGGCTTCGACGTACACCTGCGAACCATACGCCTGCTTTATTTTCTTCTTCTCAAAGCAAGATGGAAGGGACGGTCATGTTTGGCATCTAGAAGATTGAAGCTCAAACGCTGTGTCTTGGCTGAACAACAGACGGCTTTGATGGTGCGTGGTTGGATGACAGCGCCGGTATCTTCCGTCTTTGATTAATTTGGTTTAAGAGGGTGATTCTGACACGCCGTACGAGGATTGCATCGGTCTCATTGATGTTCTCTTTGAAAAGAGCGAGGTTGGTTTGTAATGGCAATCGTGCGAACGGAAGAATCAGAGCGCAGCCGAGAGACAAAAGAGAAAGAGGGAACAAAGACAGACAGCGAGAGATGACGGCTGTAAATACGAGGGAGTGTGAGAGCAGGTGTGAGGGAGTGAACGAGCAGATTGAATTGTGGGACGTGGAGGTGTGAAAGGTGCAAACTCAGAAACGAAGGTCTGGGTACAGAGTGTGACAGAGATGGAAATGAGAATCAGAAATGAAAGAGAAAAGCATTAATAATGAGGGGAACTCAAATCACATCAGTTCACATTGCACTGTATACATTAACCTTGTTCCCTTCCTGTTATTGCTTTATACTCATTTCGCTTTAAAATATAAGTACACTGTAAAAACGTTTATGGTCTACTTCGTTTTTTTGGTGAAACATTTTTACGCTGAAAAAATTGAGTACATTTTAAAATGGTGAAGTCATTAAAATGATTAAGAATCACATTTAGGATCAAGTAAATGTAACAAAAAGTAATTAAGTTGATTCAAATAATTTGATTAATTAATCTCATAAATAAAATTGAGTAAATATAATTAAAATGAAATAATAAAAAAAAACAATTCAACGGTTATTTTTATATAAAACACTAAAAAATATTATTTTGAAATGTAGATTAATTAATATTAATTAATATATGCTATATATTCTCTGTATAAACATGTTCTATTTACCGTTTACTCTGAGTACATTTCCATAAATATAACAAACCTGAATAATAAACAAGACATATATTAAACATTTATTGTCAATTAAACCATACTTTACAACTGACAACTTGCTGAATACATTTTAGCCACTGGACTGTGGATACTTACAAACATTCGAAAATTAATCAAAAAACGTTTTTAAACATTAACCTTTACTGGCCAAATTAGACCAATAAAAACCATGTAATTAAAGGGATAGTTCATCCAAATTTGTTTTTGTTTTTTAAGCTTTGTTGAAAGTTTCCAACTCCAGGAAACATTTTTGAAAGAACTCCAAAGTATATTTAAAGAGTTAGTTCACGCCTCTGATTTACTCACCCTTCAAGGCATTGTATATAACATAAAGATGTCCTGGCTTTTCCAATCCTTTTGGCATTGGATCAGTTTAATACTGTCCAAAAGCAGTCCAATAAAGCGCATCCATGTTGAGCAATGAGTGGATTCTGATTTACACTGCATTCAAAAATGTTATGTTATTATGTAAATGTTATTAGATAAACTGTTGTCAGTCATGTTTTGTTCCTGTGTTTCTATATTTATAAGTATACAAGCACTTACCTTCTGCATTTGTTTTGTTCCTGGATGATGGTGATGAATTCTGTAAAATGGTGAATAAAACACGGTTTTTACTGTAGTTAAAGCATAGTAAACACATATTAACCGTGGTATCAAAGATGAATACATAACCATATCTTAACCATGGTATTTGTAGTAAAACTGTTCTATTCAAATGGTAATCAATCTGCCAAAAACATGGTAACTAAAGTAGTAAAGTGGTTGATTTTGGTAAAGGTGAAAAAGAAAATCCGCAATAAATTTTTCACGTTACATCTTCGCCATCTGAGTGATTTCGGACGAGGCGTCAGCAGTGCTTCGGTACACATTAGGGCGTTTCAGTCGTAAGCTTTTTACACACAGTGATATTGTAGTTTCCACTATTCCGGCGATTTCCGGAGATTTCTCTCTGACACGGCGTAAACATATTCTAAATAAGCTAATTGCAACAGCTTTTATGTCACAGTCCTGACTTTTCTTCACAGAATTGCAATTCTGCTTTTATATCTCATAATTCTGAATTTATATCTCTCAAAACTGCAAGAAAAAAAAAAAGATCAAAATTGTGAGATGTAAACTGAATTGTGAGATAATATCATAATTAACGAAGCAATAAAATAATAATAATAATAACTGAAAAAAGAAAAGTAAAAAACATTTTGCTTACGTTTTATTAAGTTTTTAAATAAAATATAAATGCATTGAAATAAAACTGAAGAAGCATGTTGGAAGATGGAAACGAAACAACAGTTGATCATTTGTTCTTGGAAGAGTTTGTAATGTTTTCTTCAAAAAATAAAAAAATAAATAAATAAATAAATTAGTCATTAAAGACCTTATTTGTGAGTTTTTTTTTTTTTTTATGATTCTTTGTAATTTGAGAGAAAAAACAAAGCACAGACAAAAGTTTGACTAACCAGTGTGTGTCTAGCAGCTGATCAAGTGAGGGTGGAGAAGAAAAAATGAGGAGGAGGAGAGAACGAGAGCCAAGAGGAGGAGGAGGAGGAAGAGGAGAGAAAGGAGCGTTGCTCTGGGACTCTTCGCTGAAGTGGCTGTGGGAAGAGCAGCTGTGGCAGCAGAATAAATTTCAATACTGATCAAGTCTGGCTAATAAATAAGACTGCGAATCAGAGCACCTGGCCCGCTCTCTAGTGCGACTCCACGAGAACGTCAGAGCGGGATGAGCTGATTAGACCAAACCTGCCTGATCCAGAGAGAGAGAAACAATCACATCCACTGCCGAGCTGGAATTACACGTGAGCAAAATGCCACACTCAATCCAATGCAAAACAGATGAGAACATAAGCGAGGCCTTGCTTTGGGAGCCGAGGAAGTGGAGAACATAAAACAAGACAGCGAGGAACCTGCTTGACTGCTCTATAAATACTCCCTTCTGTGTGTTTGATAAGGCCATAGCATTTAGAGAAGCATTACAAAAGAGAAAATTAAAGGGAAAGACGGAAACTGACATTCAGATTTTTTATGCAACTGTTGCAGTTCAGAAATGAAGGAATTCCCAACATTAGCTTCAAAACAGCAACAGCACATGCAGCAGTACAAAGATTTGTGTTTCTTCTTTTTATTCCAAACAAATTCTGATTGGACGAAAAACATCACAGCATGGCTTAAATGACCACGTATCTACAGTAAAATCACAATAAATCACACAGCACTTCATCATGCTTATTTCTGCACAACTGGAGCCCTTCAGAAGCATAGTTCACCCAAAAACGGGAATTAGCTTTTTTTATCTGAGACGATGATCACTGGTGATCCATACTCTGCATTATTCTTACAAATGAAGATCTGAAATGTGCTCCAGTGAAAGTATACATTTATCAAATTTGATCTTATAAAATACGTACTGTACCTCTGTCCACTTTTTGTGCAATACTGTTTTTATGTACCTTACTGCACGTTTCACCACCGTTTCACTGAGCGGTGCTGACATAGCTTTAATATGTGAACCCTGGCACATTTTTATTGCAACTAATCCGCTCGTATACTGTAGGTGGTTTCTACAATTGCAGTGAAATACGACCCATCAGAGCGTATACAACAATCAGGTTGTAGAGTGATGTGTTATCAACGCAACGTGATCATGCGATCGTGGGTTCGAACCCAGGGGATGCATGCGCTAGTGAATCATTCGTACAAATGACACCTACTAAAATAGGTTTTAATCACAGTGAGATGAGTGTGGAAAGTCCACATACTGCATTTAAACAACACACGCAGATGCGATACAACACTGTCATTATTTTCACACCCGCTAGAGGGCGCTTACCTTTAAAACATAAATATAGGTCGTAATACAGTACTTACAAATCGACCTACAGAGTCGTTTTTTGTTGGAGGACAGGCTGTTTTATTACGCTGATATATGTATGTATTGCAGCGGACTGTTGCTAAATGTTAACCCTAAACCTACCTGATAGTGTTACCAAATGCACAACATACTAGATACTGACTCTGAGAAACTTTGCATGTTTATGTCAACTTACTCAACTAACTCTAAACCTACCCTAACTAGTCTACTCATGCTGTATAAAATTAATGATCCGGAGCTCATCTCAGTCCTCCGTGAGCTACCCAACAAACCTAGCGTCTGTGAAAACACAGAGATATGAAGCTATATGTGATGATAACCTTCAAAAGCAGCAGTTTTTAAATATCCCAGCATATTAATTTGTGTGAAAAGGAATAAAACGTGTTTTACTGCCTCTAGTGTTCATTTCTTTTGGAAACGGCAGTGATATGTAATTATCGTGTTTATGCCATGAGACCAGGTAGTTTATATAAGATGATTTCTACTGTGTAATGCATGCAAACAATTAAATGAAGGTACCCTAATGATGCTTGAACATCAAAATGTGAAGCCATTCAAAACATTCAGAAATGGTGAGTTGTGCTGTAAACGCTGCTACATGTATCTGTGGCTCAGTCCAGTACATTCCCCTTCACTCACCGTGAGCCTGTCAGTCTGCGCTGCTGATCGTTTTGGAGAATGACCGGGGAGCATCTTTGTAGAGCTAAATGCATGTTTGCTTTCTCAGTGTGTTCTCTGAGGCTTTTTTTTTTTTTTTCTTCAGATTTGTCAGCCAGCAGCTGTGTCTCGTCCTTTGTTCTCCACTTGAGCTGTGCTCTTTCATGTAATTTCTGTTGTTCCTCACTTCATCCCATGGTGGCTGTGAGAATGAAGAAGTGTCACACAGATCAGTTTCTCATTTGGGCACGGGTTTGAACCTCCTCGCAGCCCGAGAGAGCTCACAGCAGGTCTGCACAGCGTGCTGAGATTTTCAGAGTTTGTGTTTAGATTTGAGTGAGTAATTCTGTGACAGAAGCTTCCTAATGGAGAGCTTTACACAGAGAGACTGCATCATCCTAAGTACTAACATGTACGAGAAACTGAGAGATATAGCTCTTTAATCAACAATTCAGATTAACTCAAGCCAGAGGACAATTTATTGCTTAAATGTGTGTCTTTTATAGCTCAAGTGGACTGTCAAGTAAATTTTAAAAGAGATCACCATTTACGCACCTTTGTGTTGCTCTATAAATATTTACAGTGCACTGATGATTCTTACACACTTTTACATCCATGGATGCTTTTTAAAGGTTCTTTAAAAGTTAAATATATATATATATATATATATATATATATATATATATATATTAGTATTATTATTAGCATTATTATTTTATTTATTTACTTTTTTTTTTTTTCCAAAGAACCTTTTAATGACCATTTGGTTCCAAAATGGCATTTTATTTTATTTTATTTGGATATTTTTGTTTTGTTTCTACTATAACGGACCTTTCTATGCAAGTTCTTCATTGAATCATCAATGCCAGTAAGGAAACATTTGTTTTAAGACTATAGGAGAAAAAATGTCTTCACTTTGCTGTGGATGTGGATACATGATGAATACACAAGTAAATTAGATTTTGTGAAGTGTGAACTGACTGTTCTGGGTTTTCTGCTCACCCTTTAGTATTTCTGTATTACTGCTCTACATTCAGCAGCACAAGCGCTGATTTATTTTTAGGGAGCCTGCTGCTGGCTGCTGCACTGATCCTGAATCAGGAGAGAGTGATAAGGAGTGAAGCAGCTCTGCTGACAGATGACAAGAGCAACAGGCTGTTTCCCTGACATTCACCACCACCAGCAGACAGTGAAAGGAAAAAAAAAAAAAAGTAGGGCAATAACGATGGAGAACAAGAGAGTGAGAGAATCCAGGGGGATGCTTCTGCTTTGGGAGATTTTGCAATATTTTCAAATGCAATATCTGTACCTGGTTGTGTTACTAGACTGCCAGTCTTCTGCTGCTGCCTTGACTGATAAAATTCACTCATTTCCCTGTGCAAGACAGCAGAGATGAGTTACCTTTTTTACCTTTTCAGAGTGGTTGCTAGGGTATTCTCAACAGTTGCTAGGTATTGTTACTTTTTAAAATTGTTAATATTATTATTATCAATTTATATTATTTTATTATGCATTAATTTATTATTATTATTATTATTATTATTATTGTTTAGTTTTTAGTTGACTTTTTTGTCTTTTTTTATTCCTTTAAATTTTGTGTGTGTGTGCGTACATTCTCTTTCTAAACAGTTGCTAGGATATATATATAAATATATATATGTTTTTTTTACACAGATTTATTTTTAGTCAATGTTTTTGTCTTTAAAAAATTGCTTTAATATTTTTTTGTAGTTTTACGTTCTTACATTTATTAATTTTAGACAATTTAACTCTACAATTGCATCTAATTTTATTATTTCTAGTTTACAAAAAACATTTTTCAATTTTTCAATTTTTTTTTTTATCATCATCTTCATCATCAGTATTAATTTTAATTTAAGCATATATTTTAGTTTTAATTTAAGCATATACTGTAGTCGTGTATACTGATATAAAATGATATACACTGTTTCTCAAGCTTCTTTAACTCTGACCTTTTCCCGGTCTCAGCTGTCACCCCCAAACATACCTGACCCCTCAGTCTCTCCCACCCACCCAATCACTCTTATCTGGCTTCCCGTGCAAGACTTCTCTCTGTTCTCTGTCCTGATGTCAATCTCCTCCACACTGCCCGTGTTTGCTTCTCCTCTGCATCTGTACCGAGTCCCTCTCCCTGATAAACTGGGATGTTATTCAGCAGGCCCTAAGGAGACTCTGGTCCTTCCAAAAGAAGGCGAGGGATTAGCTTGCTGCAGATGCCTTGCCTCACAGGCCTGATTTTGCAATGCTCTTTGCAACTCTGTGCTCTGATTCATGGGATAGATTTCTCCAGGCCATATCTCAAAAAAATAAACTCAATCAAATGGGCGATGTTTGACGAGTGATTCAAATGCGTGACACGAGACTCTCTGGTGTGATGGTTAGCATAAGCAAGTCCCTTTAAGGCAAGTTGGTTCACTTGGCAGCCATTCTGACAATGCGCCTACAGGCAGTGATTAAATAAATAAATGTATATATATATATATATATATATATATTTGTTTTAATTATTATTATTTTATTAAATTATTTTCAATGATTTTAAAACAAATTATTATTTTAATTAATTTGTTTATTGGTTTGATGAGTCAAAATTATGAACAAATATATGTTGACTTGCATAACTGTATATATCTGGTCGACAAATTAAAAACAGTTATACATAGAAGGCATTGTTAGTGTTAACTAAAACAATTAAAAATATATGTTTTTTAATTGAAATATAGTAATATAGTGTTTAGTATTTTATTATTTAGTAATATAGTTCTTATTACACACACACACACACACACACATATATATATATATATTTGTGTGTGTGTGTGTGTGTATATATATATATATATATATATATATATATATA
>JAUCMS010000052.1:6128457-6140653 GCA_032357445.1 Enteromius radiatus | reverse complement strand
CTAAGCTACATACCTTCTATGTACATATCAGACAACTATTTAAAATATTCTCTCAATGCATTCTAGCGCACCTTTAAGAGTGCTGATATTTAAGACTCTTCACTGCTGGTTTCACATATTATCTTTGTGTTTACTAGGTTCCAGACCAAAGAGCATGAGTTGAAGTGTGGTGTAGCCTGGAGCTCAGAGTGGGGTTTATATATACACAAGGTTGGTTCACTGACATTATTACGAATAGGAGAAAGCGCAATGCACAATATGGCGGAATAATTCCCGCCTTCTAATTAAAAGAGCTAATTGCCTAACTAATAAAGTTATCACTTCACTGCAGCTGTTTTTTTCATTAGGCTGTGTTTATATGACACTGATTTCAACTAAAAACCTTGTGCATTTTGGCCATTTATTCACACAACAATGGCCTCTTAGGGTTCTGAAAATGCAAACTTTTGAAAATGGGTTACAACGCACACGAAAATGGATAAACTAAAAAAATGGCTACTTTTCAAAATACTGAAGTCATGTGCATGCACATCATGTGCTTATTTGACAGGAATGTGCACAGACGTGTACTGTTTCTTAACATCGCCAACTATTGGCCTGGCATGCATAGTACAGCATTTTTAGTAGTTTTTGTGGATCCATGTCAAAACGTTTCTAAGTGTCCTGAAACTACACATGTGCATTGGCTGGACCTACCAAAAATAAATGCTTTTTAAATGAAGTTTGAGTACAACAAATAACACTTACAGGGCATTTAATGTTAGTTTTGTTGCTGATTTGAAATATATTATTTAAATGTGACTTTTCTTATATTACACTATTTCCACATTTAGGTACAGTAGATGGGTTGTTTTTGCATGCCCAAAATAGCTCCAAATATGGCTGAAGAGTGAACTGACTTTCCTTGAAAGTGACTTTTAAGGCAGGAAACAGGAAATGGGAAACACCGTGTGGAGCTTGAAAACCTGGAGTGATTACATTGCTTTCAGCAGGCATGGGTAAATTGCGGTCGAACCACTCCACTGTAGTTGTGACAGCCAAGCTTATATACAGTACAGCACTTTTGCTTCCGTGATATAGCTTAAATAACCAGGTTTATTCACCACCCCATCTAAGCATTAGTGGGAATGACATAGGGCCGAACATTTCCCCTTGGGGCACCTCGCTGCTACAAATAAAATGATATGCAAGAATTGAAAGAGATGATAGGGAGAAGATGATACACACTGAAAATGTGAATTGGTGATCCCAATGAAAGGTCATCCAAGCTGACAAACCAGGCCAGTGGCTCTGTCTTTTTTTCTCTCCGTGGAGCATTAGAGTCATTTCAGAGGGAAGAGGCGTTCAGGTATCCTGGGGTGAGACTGTCAGCTCTCTTTCAGTGCTCTCTTAGACCTGATGCACAATGGCACTTCACAGATTCCTGCACAGAAGCCCACCCTCTAACACAATTACTCACCCCACTCTCCGCTGGAACGTGCATTTACGAAGCCCAGGAGCTCAGGTCACCAACCGGATGTTCTGACATTTACTGCGAGGCTAAATCCACACATATAGAGCAACTAAAGATATTTTTATTTTAAGCTAGGCATTCACATTCACACCATTCAGCTGCTACGTCTTACTGCAATCTGTAAGCAAACAAGGTTTTGGAGCATATCTAGGTTTTGATATTAAAACACAAAACCTTTTGCATTCATTTTAGGGTTTTACGGCATTGTGTTGACACTATAACAACTAAATTGTAAAAATTGCATGCAATTAAAATCATGCTAACAGCTTGCGTGGGAAACTACTTATTTAATGAATTGTAGATATGACATGCTGTATTTATGAATTGTTTTAGTAAAAAAATAGAATACTCTAGGCTGTGCGTTATTGAGAATATCTTTAATGGTTGATGAAGTCGCAGTGATGACATCAGCTGTGATAACTCACTCCCTCTTGTGTTCTGCTTTTTTGATATTACATATTTAAATCAGTTCCCTCGAATGTTCTTGTTCGCTCTTTGTGTGAGGCATTTGCAAGCCTGGGTGAGTACTGCACATCTCTGGATTACTGACTGAGCGGGTCAATAACGGGTAGGCGGTTTTACTCTTAATGAGCTGTTAAAGCATGATTGTTTTACTGTTTTCTTATGAAGATGAGCTCTTCGGTAAGTGCATGAATGTTATTTGAGGTCGTTGCCAAGCGTGTTGCGGGACTCTCTCTAGCGGACAGACAGAGAGAAAGAGACTATCACCCTAGACTCCAGATGAAAGCTTGGCCTGGTTTCAAAGTTTCCACACGGCAAAGCTTGCAAAACACCTGAGAGATAACGCTACGGGGGGATTAGCCGCCATTTCATTTCTCTCCCTCTTTTCCTTCTCTTTTCTCCCTCGTTTTCTTTTCATGTGCCAAGCTTGCGACAGCCAGCGACCATAGCGTTCCTCCTGGCTCCAGAGGCCCACTTTCCGATACCATTCATCCCCTTAGCCCATGGATTTGTTTATTTAATCCAATATTTATGCGCTGTGTATTAGGGCAAATGCAAAACAGCTTGCCTCTGTAACAAACTGACACGCCGGACCAGATAAACAGAAAACACACGCACAAGAAAGCAGGAAAATGCATTCGGAGGGACGGCTTTGCAGCAAAGAGGAAAGATAACCTAACGCAACCTTCAACGGATTATAACCATAAGCAAGAAAAATATACAGTTCCCGAAATACATTCATTTATTTGTGTGCTGTGCAACTACAAAGCAACAGACAAATTAAACACAGGATTGGATCACAGGGAAAGTAAATGGACAAAATATTTAGAGCGGCACACAAAAAAACGCAGATTGTCCTTTGAGGCCTGTTCAATGCAAGTGTCTCAGCTCACGGTTTATTGTCTACATAACTCCAAGATCGAATCTTCTCACACGAATCACATTCTAATGTCTGCTCTTTTCACCGAAGCTATGAAAAATCTGAACTTAATCTTTAATACAAACAAGCGCTGGCTCTCTTCGGCACAAGCTCAGGCCATTTCTCAGAGAAGCGGAGCCCAGGCTTGGCTCTCCTCCACGGGTGTTATCAGGGTGCCTGTGACTCCCCGGTGTCCAGATGAAGTGCGTAGTGCCCATCTGTTTTTCGCTGACTGTATGATGAAGCTCCACGCATACACACAGCCGGGGGAGGTCTGGATCGGGGGACGGGGAGTTGATGATGAACCCATGCAACTGCCGTTATCGGAGCACCAAGGAGCAGGCCGTGGTATCACTTGTACCATTTGCAAACGGCACATTCAGGCATGAGGTTGGCAGGCGTCAGGCGTGACCTGACAGGCTGTCATCTGACTGAGTTTGCTCAGCTGCGAGTCATGAATTTTCTCTGCAGTGAAAACGCTTGGTGCTGTGTGGGCAGTTTGGATGAGATCTTGCTTTTTGCTCAGAATGAATCACACTGAAGTGGTCTGGAGCATCATTAATGTGGTAAAATTATTTATTTATGAATGTATCTTTCGATGGTGTTTAAATTTGGGAAAATGTATCTCTTGTGCCCCAACGAGAAACTTAAATAATCAGCTTATTAACAAAAAAGTAATTGTGACATCGTTCAGGCCCATAATTGAGGGGGGGATGCTGCTCGGGAGTAAAAGTTAATATGCATGTGAGTTAGATGTTTGTTTTATTAATTTTGAATCCACATTCAAAGGATATATTTTATATATTATATATAATATTATCGTTTTATTTTTGTATTTAATACATTTCAAAATGGTCTGTTTTCTGTTTGTTTAATATTGAAATCCTTGAAAATATCTTATTGAAATCTATGCATAGCAGTGTAATTGTAAACTAAAATTATTATTATTATTATTTTCTTTTTTTTTACTTATTAAATAATTTGTAAAGATATATAATTACAAAAAAGCGTAATATATAAAGAAAGAAAGAAAGAATGAAATGGCAAAAGTGCATAGCAAATAAAATGAAAATGAAATTTGAACATTTAAAAAAAAAAAAAACCACTATTTTCAAAAATAATAATAAATACCATAAAGTATATACATAATAATAAAATAACAATGAAGCATAGTTTGAAAGATGATTGTGTTCTTTTCTGAAAAAAAAAAAAACACTGAAGCAAAACCACATGAGAATTGTCCTATTTATTTATGAGCAGTGTCATGAGTTTTCTGCTTCATGCTGCAGAGCTTGCATCAATATCCTCGGGTCCAGAATCAAATCAAGTGTAAGTACCGCTCTTCAGGGGTGGTTAACAATGAAAAGGTCTCTTTATTAAAAAATACCGAACCGGCCTGACTGTTTTCTGTCTAAACCGATGTGAACTAATGGCCAACCACGAGTTAACTCCCATGCGCATGATCAATACACACTTTCTTCCTCAGGAGCAGGAAGGGGCTCTTTGTGTTCAGACACATTCCTCCGGGCTGGACTCCTGCTGCTGTCAGCTGTCAATCAAGAGTCCGCTCAGAGGGGAACGAGAGAGGAATGCTTTTCAACCGCTGACACACTCCAGTCTCATTATCTCCCTCTTACTCAGGGCACATTTCCCTCTCACATTCAGTCTTTTAGCTCAGGAAAAAAATAAAAATAAATATAGAAATATATATATATATATATATATATATATACACTTTTAATTAGACGAGGATAACTAATAGACCGAACCAGACTTACTGGAACAAAGCAACAAGTGATAAAACCTTTTTCTTCCATGACACCCATCACACAATCAAATCCCAGCTCCAAAATCTTGCTCTGCATATCTGTAAATGTGAGAAAAAAAGTGTACTTAATTGTATTGAATGTGAATTTCTAATGATCTTCGAATCTATATTTTTAAACACTATGGCCCGGTTTCACAGACACGGTTTAACCTAGTCCAGGATTAGGCCATAGGTCAATTAAGACGTTTAAGTCATAAACATGCCTTAGAAAAAAGCACTACTGGTATGTATCTTGAGACAAAACAAAGACACTGACATGTTTTAAAATCAGTCAGTGTGAGTTTCTTTTAATTGAAACAGTTCAGTTTTGCATTTAGTCTAGGACTAAGCTTAAGCCTTGTCTGTGAAACCGGGGGCAAAACACTTTATTCTGATGGTTCACTTTAGATATTCTACTAACAGTAAGCATCTACAGTCAACTAGCAGTCATATTAGACTGTCTGATTAGTATCTCCTAACACTTTATTTTTGAGTCCACCACCTACTGACTATCAGAAACCTATTCTGCTAACCCTAAACCTACCCTAACTAGTCTACTAGACATGGAGTTGTGAATCAATGACAATTAGTTGACATGTAGTTGACATTTGGTTACAAAGTTACTCATATTTAGTGATATTATATGATGTAATATATATTAGACAATATATAATACACAATGTACTAAATTGAAACATTCATTATTCATTATTACAAATGTGTAATAAAACATACATAAATACATGGCACACAAGTATCTATAGAATTTCCATTAAAATATATTTTTGTTACCGTAAATGTTTATCACACTTTACCTGTGTTTCAAAGTAAATCCTACTCAAATGGAACTTTAATCATTCGTTTCATTTTGGCTAGAATTTTAGTTTAGTAAGCTTTGTTTTAATTATTCTAACACCTTTTGTGTTCCTGCGTGCTGTAAATACCCTCCCTTCCCACAAACAAACAGTAAATATGCATAAACAAATGCACACGGTTCCGTGGCGCGGGTGCTGAAATAATCCGCCGTGGAGCTTAATGAGTCGACTGAAGGCATGTATTTATCATCAAAGCATATTGTAATTAGCACGATAGCTGAACTTGTTTAGCGGCTGAACATTACAGTAATCTTTATCTGGTATCTATTGTGCCTGTGTCGTGTGCGATACCCTTCTGCTCCATAATCAGAGGGTGCTGGCAATTATATATTTAAAAAAATAAAAATCTAATGAGAATATTAATTAGAATTTCTCATTAGCCTAGCTGGTTGAATTAGCCAAACGAGTTTAATGACACAGAAGAGGCGCTCTCCTCGCCTTCTCTATGAGCAGAACGAACTGAGCGAGAGGTCTGGACCCTGCGCACGATGCCAACTACAGAGAGCCTGATGCACAGATGGAAGCATGTATAATTGCTAACAGCAAAGATATTTACATTGTTAATTTGTAACCCAGAAACTCACGTCTGCCATCATGCCTCTTCTTTTCCCGCTCTCTCCTTTGATGCCGGAATGTGGTTTGGAGTCATCCGGGACCGCTGCAGAATCCCTTTCGGTTTCATTTTCTTTCTGACAAGTTAATTAATACGTAATTGTTGTTATTTTCTTGTTGATTTGTTGGTTTAATTAAAGTAGATTTTAATCCATTCAGTGTTTATTAAGTTAATAAGTTCCTAGTGACCCAGATATGAAAGTTAGCAGGAGTTGTGAGTATAAATGCACTTGCGTTGACTCTCTCTGTTGTTTAGCCGTGTTTCAGAAGATGCTTTGTGTTGTTCTGCATACATTCAGCAAAATTACTGATACATCCTCATAATTGACTGATGTGAAACACACACGTATATTAATCACACAAACAGCACATTTCAGGTGACATTAAAACAAGTACACTTTAGAAAATAGATAATATATATACTTTATGTAAACTTAATAGGCCTATAACTTTATATTATAATGTGATATTAAATGCTTAAGTGCTTTTTGATCTACTAATAAGTACATCTTAATATGCGGTTTCTTAACTGAACAGTTGATTGTACTGACGAGTATTTTTGATCAAATAAAATATATTTATTGCTGTTTTGTTGTTGCTTTGTTTTCTATTTTCTTGTTGTAAGTGGTTACAAACCATTTATTTTAGCTACATTTAAATAAACAAATGTAGTTGCAAGCTATGTTAGTTTCTTTAAATGTAGTTAAAATAAATTGATTGCAAATACCTTAAAAACAATAGTAAATTCAAAGAAGTTGCAATTTAGCACATTTAAATAATTATATATTTAATTTAATTTAATTATAACTAAATACATTACAACAAAATACTGTAAGTGTGCTTCTTTAAAGCGTGTAATACTGATTAGCATTTTTACTGAGGAGTGTGAAACATAGAAAGTGAACTGTCTTTAGTTACACTTATATGGCCATTTATTTCATTGAAGAGACAGATTGCCTAAAAAGTGTTATCATTCACGTACCCACATGGAGTTTCTTTCCTCTGTTGACGGTAGCCATCAACCTCCATATTATTTTTACTATAGAAGTCAATGGCTACCATTATCTGTTTTGCTACATATATATATATATATATATTAAATAAATAAACTTTTTTTCCTAAAATGTATACATGCATGTCTTTGTGTGTGTGTGTGTGTGTATATATATATATATATATATATACTGTATATGGTGAGCACATATATATCATGTGAAAATTTGAAAGTGATTAATCGCTTGACAGCACTACTATTTTATTTAGTCAGTCTGTGAAAATTATTTTGGTTCAGTGTTGTATCAGACCTCACTGACTTTCCCTGTATGGTTCGATATCTTCAAAATATCTTTTCTGTGTTGGAAAGAAAAAGTCATAGAGATGTGAAACGACAGGAGGCTAAGAAGACGTTTGGGTAAATATTTTTAAATACTTTTTTAGGAGTTGCACCACCAAAGCAGAATCACTGACAGTACGGATGTGTGGGGGATTCAGCGAGCGCCAGATTGTGCTCAGAGATGGGGAAATGCAAGGCATATGAGCAAACTAAAGTCATCTGATAAATGTGGATCATTGGAAACAGATTGTCACGAGCAGCACACAGTCTGTGCGACCACAACGTCTCACACGGGGCTGAAGGGTTGTCATGATAGTGTTTCCTATCCAGAAATTTGCTCTGATAGAGAAATAGAGAGAGAGAGAGGCAATGATTTAGTCAGTATGGGCATGGTCTGGTCAGGCCAAAGTCACAACCACAATAAAGTGTCTTCCGTCATTGAGCCTTCCTATGATCAGATATTTCCAGGCATGGATAATAAAAGGCAGGCCGTGAGGAGATAAAAATGAGGGATGAGAGAGGACAGACATGCTTTAAGTGGTACTGCATGGATGGAAAGGAGAAAAGAAGACAGGACAGCGCGTGTTCAATTACAAACACGTGAATTACAGACGTCATCGACCGTTTCTACAGTTTGCCCTTTGATCAAGTTTACATGCACATGATTGTTTTGACTATTGTGGTACTTCTAGCCCACTTTTAACAGTAAGCAATTTTGAAACTAGCAGTCATTAGAGTATTAGACTGTCTGCTTAATATCTCCTAACACTTTATTTTGACGAGTCCACAACACACTCCATACTGACTATCAGAAACCTATTCTACTAACACTAAACCTACCCTAACTAGTCTACTCTGAGAGTTATAGACATGGAGTTGTGAATTAATGAGAATTAGTTAACATGTAGTTACAAAGTTACTTATAGTTAGTAGAATGTCTAAAGTGGACCTAATAGGGGTTGCATACATTTTTGTCATTTTTAATTTTAAAAACAATGACAGATGATTCAGAATACTAATTATCATTACTTGTTGCCTTTATTTTACAAACCCACCAGTAAAAGATGTGATTAGAAGCGACAAAAAGTAAGAAGAAAATTGTGAAATAATCTGATATTGTTGATTAAAACGAGTGAACAAACCTCAAAAGCACACTGTCTGTTGTCTTTTTGCCTTATAATTATAAATATGTCTTTTAGCTGTCAGATTGCCCTATACAGAAATGTAATATATGGCATATACTGCCAAATATAAGAGTGAGATACTGCCATATACAGTATGTTACATACAGTGTGTGTATATATATATATATACAATATTTACATACAGGTATGTACATTCTCAGGTTAGATGAATAAATATGAATGTATAACATATATAAACTCCAGTACAAAAAATGTATATTTACATATGTTAGCAATATATATATATATATATGATTTTTATATAATATTATATGTAGCAACCATGTGTGTATCAACAAAATACATATATACTGTATTCTTCTACTGTATTCTTGTATAAATAAATACCTTTTATGTTTATTGCGTTTGCAGGTTTAGGATGGATATACTTGTCCTGAAATGTATTACCCATACATAAGCATACATATTTGTATGTACTGGATATACTGTATGCTAATATAGTTCATATACATGCTAATACATTTTCCAGTTTCTAATAGGTTCCATGTATTTTTATTTTTTTTCATATGGTTATGTAGTATGTACATATATTACAGTTGCAATCACAAAACAAAAAACAAATGGAGACAAAAAAAACAAGAAACACACACTTTAATGACTCATTCAGTTAAAGTCAAATGCTTATTTGCAGCGGAGCGGTTTGCACTAAACAGTTAGGATCTGAAATAGAACTAAAACTGGTAATGAACCTACAACAAACATCACTTGACAAACATAGAGTCGATAATGGAGTACAGCCCACGTAATTAGCGGCTACAGCAGACGTGTAGTAAGACTGATGTCAAACCAATCCAACCAGCTCATGATGAGAGATTTAATGAACACAAAAACAACACAATGTTTGAAAACCAATCAATAATGAAGGCAGAATAACGGCTGATTATCAAACAAGTTGCGAGCTTTATTTCAGGTTGTACGCTGTAAGATTATGTTTTAATGACTTCTCTTTGTGCGCTGTGACTTCATCATACAGTAGACTACTAAACAGCTAGCATCAAAGTTTCATCAAACGCAAACTTCCAGTGAAGCTCTTTCATCTTCATTGTTCACAGCTGAGCGGTTGTGTTACAGTACATGGATCGGGCCGATATCACCTCGCTTTCTGCTGCATGCGTCCTCAAGGAAGTGTAGCTGAATTATTTATCCCCCTTCTTCACAAAGTACACTCTAGAAGTGTACTACCAAAAAGCCATTGTTCGCTAACGACATTTTTCTGTTTTATGCTGTGAATATCAATTGTATCTCAGTCCCTTAGGCTGTGTGTGTGTGTGTGTGTGTGGTCTTGCATACCAAACCCAAGAAAAACCACAGTTACAAACCATAAATAAGAGAACGCAGTGATTTGCATAACTACAGCCGTAAACATGGCTAACAAGCCTTCAGATTGCCTGTATATAACAAGCTCTCAGTGTGTCTGCACATTAAACTTTCTAAAGGTGATTTGTGTTTTTATCAAATATATAAATTGTCAATGCGAATCAAATAAGATTCATTGAATAAGTCTTTACACATTTATTTTTATTTTCTGTGGGGCTTCCAAAACATTGCTATTTGTTTGATAATTAGCCTGACATAGCAACAACCAATGGCATGTGACTGGGGCGGGGCTTTCTGTTTAGTTCAGCCAATGGCTGATAGTGTATGCAAAACCTGTTTAATAAACTGTCATTATTTGTAGCTTTTCAGCTTCAAGTCAGCAGAGCCAGATCTTACTTGCTGTCAAATACTACATATTAGCTAAATAAAAATTAAAGCATGTGAATCTTTTTTTTTTCCTTTCTTTTTCTGAATTTTGACATATAAAGACTAACTTTCTTGCGATTCTCAGTTTATATTTTTCATTTCTGTTTTTTTTTTTCACATATAAAATAAAAAAGTTATAAAATTTTTCAGTATCTAAATGCCATATTTCTGCATTTGCGTCTTCAATTATGAGTTTATATCTTTAAATTTGAAATCTGAAATAAATATATATTATGATATATATTGCAAAGCAGGGTCGTGAGTTAAAAAAAAAAGTTGCAAATAACTTTTTTTATGGCTTTAATAGCAGTTTTCACACAATGATGCTTTACGGAGCCATAGTAAAGAAAAAGGACAAATAAACACATATAAATATCAAGATTAAAATAACTTCAGGAGAGTTGTGCTATCATTTACTCACCGTCATGTTGATCCAATCTAATGTAATGTAATAACATCAATTACATAATGTAATAAAACTGGTCAAGCACTATATTTGAGGTGTTTTCGAAGTCAAACAGAAGTTTTCTGCAACACTGTAAGGATTGGTTCGTGAGTCAGATATATGGACTGTGTCCAACAGCAGACTATAGTATTGGTACGAGTGTGTGTGTTCTTGTTCTAGAAGCCAAAATCAATTTAACTTCCTGCCAGAAAATATATTGACTGATTAAATTTAGGTTGTGAATTCAGTTAGTCCATGATTTTTCCCCCTCATATATGCATAGTAGCAAATTATATTTGATGTAATTTGAACTGACTTGCAATGCAAAAACTTGTTAACGATTACACGGCGGTTTGAAGAGTGAATAAAAATTAAGTTTTCACAATAAACATGGAAAATTAACTTGACCTGGTGTCACTCTTGATGATCCCGCTACAAACAGCAGCTAAGCAGATATTTCAGGCAAACGGAGCGTATTTTGTATCTCTCTGAATGAATTATACTCTCATGTCACCGGCGTGATAAAATCGCTCTCGAATAATTAGCGCTGTCACGACCATTGATTGCGGATATTGATAGAATGAGACCGTGAAGTGAGCACATTTGGGTTGTTTAATTGGAGAGCCGTATTTCAGACCGGGTGTGAGTCGAGTCCTGATCACAATCAAGAGAAAATGGTCCTTGTGCTAGCGAGTGCTAACAGAGACTGACGTGGAGTTGGTATTGATTAGATCCCTACTCTGTCATCAGATGCTACAATGGCCTGATAATTCCACCCAACACTTCTCCAGCAAACATCTGCATCCACTTACATGAAAAACAGCTCCCACAAACCACTCGCTTCACTCATGTAATCAAACTCGGACCGGGGTGAAGCTCTTCGTTTGTTTTTCTCGCGACAGGTTGAAGGTCATGGATAAATCAGGCGAGGAATTGCGGTCTCGGCTCGGTTGTGTCGCTTGGAAGTCAACGGTTCTTCTGATAAGTTTTTCGCACCGTGTTTAGGAGTGAATTTCATGCTCTCAGCGTGCGATGCCGTTCTGCACAAATATACCGTTTGCTACCTGCTGATAAAATATGCAGTTTCTTGTAAGCGGCTTTGCTTAGAAACAGAAAAGTCCAGAATGAACACAAGTATATCTTTGCATTCTTAGATGTGGTGTCTTTAGCCATGACCAGTACACACATGGACTAAATACAATATTTAGTTCCTTTTCAGGAACTCGAGCTGCGTCACATGACGCTTTGGGAACGCCCTCCAGCGTGTCGGCTCTGAATGTGT
>JAUCMS010000052.1:6001784-6084947 GCA_032357445.1 Enteromius radiatus | reverse complement strand
AAATATATACATGCATGTGTTTGTATTTATATATACTTAATAAATACACACAGTATATACAAATATATTATGTAAAGAAAAACTTTTATTTTGGATGCGATTAATCGCGATTAATCATTTCCCAGCACTAAATATTACTGATTTTTCTTTACAGTGCAGTCGTGAAGGTTTTTGTCAGCTTGACCAGGGCTGAGAGACCAGAAAACCTCAGTAGACTGATTTAAGCTACTACTTTTTTTTTTTTTTCAGGGCGGTAACTGCCAGAATGTTATCTTATCTGAGGTGATTTGTGGTCTTGTTGAACTTATTAAACATCAGGAAGGTTTAATTAAAAGTGTTTGACTGAGAGGCTGGAGAAATGAAAGAGAGATAGCAGGTGTTTGGTCAAGCTGTAATTATTAGTTTTGGGAGTGGAAGTTTTGAAGGACAAACATTCTTTCAAAGCTCATCTGTCTCTTACTCCAACGCTGATGTGAAGAGAGCCTTTCCAACTGTTTGCTTTTCACCAGTTATACAGGATACCTGGGCCGTCTATTCATTTTTTAGAGTAGGGAAGGAAAAGAGTCATTAAATATTTACTTTTTAGTATGATTCTCACATTAATTAATTTCCCAAAGCATTTACATCGCCCATGCATTTTCCAGGAAATTAAATGTTTAACGTGCTTTAATGTAAGTATTATTGACACTTGCATGTCATGTATTTAAATATATTTATACATTTGTGATGTGAAAGTTGCAATTTAATACATAATGATCTTTTGGTGTTTTAAAGATTAATACAGTAAATTTGACAAAAACAAAATCAATCTTTTTTGTACTTTTTCAAATTTCACATAATTCAACGTGGTGTTGTTTCTTTGTAACAAATGTTGTACATCATTGCATGTATTTTAATTAAATATGTGCATGTGTATGACTATAATATATATATATATATACACTTATATACAGTACAGTGTATATACTCGCCTGCTGTAAGTATATCTGATTGAGCTTTTATTTCATTCATTAGTTTTATATTACCTGCAATATAGTTTTAATTGTATTATACAAGTACTCTACAAAAGCGCATCAGTAAAATGTGTTTTGTTTAGTTTTTTCCCCACGAGGGTATTGTGAACAGTCTGTGTCTCTGGTGTGGGACAGTGAGATATTTCCGGCTCATTCCTCAGCACTATTACTGTAGTACGGGTTACTCACAGTTGTAGGAGGGACTGAGGTCCTCCCACTGAATTAGACACCATCTGTTTTCTAGTGCTCTAAAAAGCTCTCTGATAACAGAGAATGATTTAGGATGCTCTGCTTGTCAGTACAGCATCACATGAGATGAGGCCATATGAACTCATCGGTCTACAATTGTCTCCATGGCAACCACAACAAATCCACATTGTTACACTCCCCGTATAAATCTGCAGGAATAAAAAGCTGCGCTAATGTGAAGTTAAATGCAATCCAAAGGCACAGAGAACACAATGTGCCAGAGTTCAACACTTTCACAATAGCTCTGGAATTGAAGTTAATTGGTTAAATTGCTCTTGTACTTGTATGTGTTTTATGAAAAGTAAATGGTTTCTTTGTGGGGTTCCAAAGAGAGCTTGATAAGTCAATGGATGAATGTGAATTTGGATGAAGATGGTATTGTTACTTCACAAAAGCTTCATTAACCTGTAGAAGGGGAATTAGCAATGAGCATAATGTTACAATGCTCCAAACATCTAATTCCTATTATTAATAGTAGTAGTAGTAGTAGTATCACCATCATCATTATTATTGTTGTTGTTGTACTGGTAGTGTAAATATATTTCCAACAATACATGTGTGAAAAGGATTGTTTATTTTTATTTATTTAGAGCATCACAGCTTTTTATTTACATTTATAGAATTATGTATTTCAAATAAATGCATATTAGACTCATTTCTGAAGGATGATGTGACACTGAACGCTGCCGTAAAAATGCAGCATAACTCATAGAAATAAATTACATTTGAACAGATATTCACACAGAAAACAGCTATACTAAATCACAGTAACGTTTCGCAATTTAACTGTATTTTTTTTTTATCAATTTAATGCTGTCTTTTGCTCATGATGGTTTTGGAGAAGACCAGAAGAAAATAAAGATGCTGGAATTGTCCTGTAACGCACGACAGATAAATATACATTAGCTAAACTTCCATCTCAAGGAGAATATATTTGAGAGCAACGAATGCATTTTTCTGCGCGTATCTCAGAAATCAGTCTGTGGCCTGGAGGATGAACAATCTCATAGAGAGGCTATGACTACAAAATCAGCCCACTTTGATGATTTGCCTCTCCTTCCAAATGACAAACAGATACAAGGACACATCGGGTAATCATGTAATCATGTGAACATGTTCTTTAGATGAGCCTATTTCCTCTGTGTTTTGCTTCTGTCCCGCTCTGTGCCTCCATCATACCTGATTACCTTTAAGCCAAAGAGACAAACAGACATATATTCCACAATCTGTCGCTGTGTGCGAGCGTATCTAAAAGAGAGACTGTAAGCAATACACAAAAGAAGTTCACAGATTCTGCAATGATTGGCTCCATTACTCTGATATAAAAGCCAGCAGCTCTTCATAGACTGAAGAGCACTAGTGTGGCAACACTGTAATAGCGCTTAACAAAGCACTCATTAATACCTGCTGGATGTGCTTAATTAGCTAACGCATGGAAAGTCATTTTCAATAGGGAGATATGGAGTAATTGTTTCTTTTGTGCGTATTGTCATGCCAATGAAGAAAAAATATTTCCACGCTCAGGGAAGCGAATAACCTCCACACCTCCTTTTTTCTGCTGTGCTGAAAATACAGGGCCGTTCTGTTGTGGATCGGTGATGCCTGAGAAAATCAAGATTGTTGCACTGGGAGAATTCAGACCCATTCAGATACAGGAGGGGGGAAAAAAGTCTACTCCTTACACAAAATATCATTGAATAATATTTTGAATAGAGCAAGATGTTTGTTAATTAGATCATTTTTATAGAAAATAATCCCACTCCTCTCCTTTAGTTTAGCTTTTACTTAATTGAAATAAAACTAATTACAAATATTGTGCAAAAAAGTACATTAAATGAAAATTAGAAATGCTTTTTTGTTTAAGCTAAATCAAAATAAACCTATGTAATAATAAAATAAAGTAAAATAAACATAAAATTAAATGAACTTAACTTCACAAAAAATGTATGTGTGTGTACTGTGTATATTTACACACATATATACTTAATTAATACATGTAATATACATTTCTATTCATGTATAATGTATAGTACAAATCACGTTACATATTTAATACATATAATATATGTGTGTGCATGTTTATATAGGAGATCAAATACACACAGTATATTAAGTAAACTATCACAAATTTTTCACAAAATCTGGAACAGGTTCAGATCAGAAACACCGAGACAGTATTTTTGTAATGATCAGGCCAAACTGGAAGCATAGGTTAGTGAGCTGTGAGTCCAACACAGTCTCACGAGCAATTCGTACGAGGTGCCAAATTTGTGCCAATTCCTACTAATTCGTACGACCTCACTCGTATGATTTCATATGATTTGTCTAAAACCACGTGATGGGTAGGTTTAGGGGCGGGGTTATGTTTAGGTCATTCCTACAAATTCATACGAATTGGCATCTCGTAAAATACGTACGATTTAGAGTAAATCGTATGAATTCGTACGAGTGAGGTCGTACAAATTCGTACGAATTAGCCACCTCGTAAAATATGTACGAATTGCCGTGAGATCAGGTTGGTGAGTCTGTGGGTGTTTGTTGGGGAAAAATGTTTCGCAGAGGACAGGTGAGGACTGAAACAGAGCAGAATGCTAATCAAAGTCAGGATTAGCCGGCTTTAAACTCATGACTGTTCCCAGCAGATAATCATGCTCGGTTAAAGACTTCAGGACGACGCTGAACACCTCCTAAAGCAGCTTTCTGCAGAGATCACTGCAATGCATTAAAAACTCTTCTGAGACCAGCTCTGTCTTCATCCAAACTCATGATACTGAGAACACCTCATGTGATACCTTTACCGCATGGTCAGGAAGTCCAGAAGACTTTGCAAATGGAGGGCAAGGGTTAATCTAGAGCAGAGAGAAGTGACCCATCATCCTCTGGGATTTTAGTGGGAGAATGGAGAAGCAAGAACTTCACATCTTCAGTTTCCTTCAAGAAAACTGCATTTCTGAAGACCACGGCCAAACCTGGAGAACATTAGCAAGAAAGTCTTATCTGAATGAGAAGAATGAGAAGAATGTGAAGCAGTGGAAGCAGGTGCATTGTGCATGTGTGTGTGTGTGTGTGTTTGTCAGGTCTCGGCTCACAGCTGCCACAGATGGGCTGCTGATTATTAAAAACTCATGACACGACATCTTTTATCTGGCCAGCTTCACAAAGTGTCTTTCGACTGCTCTTCAGTGACAGTATCATTAAAAACCTGAACAAAGTCTGGACCAACCAAACAAAACAAGAAAATCTTAAATCTGAGGTTTTGACATCAAGTTTTTGATATGTTTATGGTAGGAAGTTTACAAAAGGTGGAACATTGAAACATGAGCTTTACTTAATATTCTAATGATTTGTGGCAGAAAAGGAAAATGGATAATTATGATTCATACAATGTATTGTTGTCTATTGCTCCAAATATACAGCTGATGACCTCTTCTGTTCTCCAGACTCACAAATACAAATTGTTAGGTGGTGCACTTTTTCTAAAGGTACTGATACTTTTAAAGGTACTTATATGCATTTTAAGCAGTATTTTAGATACAGAGGTGTACCTTTCGAAAATATACTTGAGTGGCAGCTTTTATCCTTTATTTCTGAGAATACTGTGTTCATGTTGAATTGCAAAACACTTTTGCTGCTGTCGAGGTGGGATGTGGTTAAGGTTAGGGACCGGTTTTGGTGGTTTGGTTAGGTTTAAGGGTGGGTTAAGAAGTACAGGTATGTTGACAGTTTAATTATAGAGTCCAAATATTTGTAAAGTAATAATTAAAAAATCATCATTGGAGAGGAGTATTTTGGAGTTTTACAGGGAAATACCATTTCAGTCTTTCTACTTGAGTTTCACAGTAAGTCCAATATTAACTTTGTAATTATTTGTGAGATTTGATAGCAATTTCTGACTGAAAATTATTTAATAAATAAAAAACTTTTGCATGCAACACTAAATATAGAAAATCAATTATTTAATAAAATGTACACTCAAAAAATAAATATTTATAAATGAGTAAATTAATAAATAAACAAACAGTTCATGCTTCTTTATTCATTTGTTTGTTTGTTTGTTTTATTTTTTATGACAGGTATTTACCCATATTTTAAATCAACGAAAAAAATTGTTTTTTTTTTTTTAATCATATTTTATTTATTTATTTGTTTGTTTGTCTGTCTATAAGAATAGTTGTTAATATGAAGGAATGTTTTACCCTCATCTTTAATTGCACAGTTAATTGGGTTTTAAGGTTAAAGGAAATGTCCGTTAGCTTAACAGGTAATATCCAGGCAGAAAATTGCCAGTAATCTTCTATACAGGATTATTAGTATACGTCATAGAGACTTTAAATGGGACAAGTTCAAATTCCTTTTTGAAGTCACAGCTAAAAGCCATAAAAAAGGCCAAAAGAAACAAAGACATACACATTTAAATCCCTCTTATTCAAATGATTTGAAGTCCCAGTGATATTTCTCCAGAACAGGAGAGAAATAACCTGAAATGAATTGCACATTAACAGACGATCCGAGCCCATTTGAATAGGAGGCGGCAAAAGAAGAAGAGATTAAGAATTTTAATAATCTGCTAGAACGAACCACAATTCATGCCTAATGCCACAACACAACAGCACAGGCCTCCAGGGCCGAGAGAAATTATCTCCATCAAAACACCTCCTCACCCGGCTGAGAGAATTATTCTGTGTTCTGCCTCAATTAACTCTTCATGTCCCAAAGCAGATCATCGTATTGTTTTATACAGTAGATAGAGTTTTGAGTAAACTGAACAAGTTCATCATGAAAGCCAAAATTTGTTTTAAAAATATTTCCGTTTGAATTTAAATTCTGTCATCATTTACTCACCCTCACGTTGTTCCAAACCCATGACCCATGTTCTAGGTCTTCTGATTTACTCATCCTTGTGTCATTTCAAATCTTTATTTTGTGTAACACAAAGGGAGACATCCTGAAGAATGTTCAGGCTGTTCTTTTCCATTCAGTGAAAATGATGCTGCTCATCACTTAAAAAAAAAACACCATAAAAGTGTCATAGAGTGTTCTTGTATTATTTATGCTCTATATTCCAAGTCTTTCAAAGCCATATCAATGATTTGTATGAAATTGAATTATTAATGTTACAAAACTTTCTAACATGACCCTCAAATCTCATTTGGAATTCTATATATTCAAACTTGCCTAATGATGAACTAACAGTGAAAAATAAGTATATTTAAATATATATGTTAAATAGAATTGATTTATTTAAACTATATTAAATAATAAAGGTATATTTGATTTTTGTTTAAAATGACTTGTCTAGCAGGGCGGAACAGAGCGTAACATTGTGAAACACCAGCAAATTAGCTTTCCATCACTGTCCTGCATCGTTTCTGATATGTGAAACAGCACCTGGATAATATTGTTTCAAAAAAATACAAAAAATAAAATCCAGATACCCAACAAAACTTTAATGATGCATCGGAGGCGTTAGATTCCATTTGAGGCTTTTAATTGTGGTCAAAAAGGCAAGGTCGATAAACACAGCAAACAAGGCAATTGGAGGTTAGACAATCTCAGGGTCAGTATCCAGGCAGAATGGTAAAGGCAGGCAGCAAGAATCATAGAAGAATACACAGTCCAAGGGTAATACAGGGGAATGTTACCGGGGGCAAACAAGACTTCGCGTCAGTCCTCTGCGAAGACCTGGGTTATAAAGGGAGTGAAATGAGAAGAAGCTTCCGTTCAGAGAGAGCCACGGAGGTGCGGCTTGTCTGGGTGCTGGTCTCTCCGGTGAAAGTTAGCCATGAGAGACAGGTCTAGGATGTCTTGGGAGTTTACCCAGGGCCTCTCTTCCAGACCATAGCCCTCCCAGTTGATGAGGTATTGGAGGACTCAACTTTGGGGCCTGGAGTCCAGGATCTCCTGGACCCGATAGGCTTCCTCGCCGTCGATGAGCAAGGGAGGGGTGTTATTTTCCGCAGCCTAGTCCTGGTCCCTCTCTCCTCCCGGTCCACCAGCGGGCTTGAGCAGACATAGGTGAAAAGTGGGAGAAATGCAATAATTAGAGGTCAACTCAAGACGATAAGAGACTGGAGTTATTTGTCTTAGGATTTTGAATGGACTCACATTCCTTGGACAGAGTTTCTTGCAGGGTAGGCGTAGGCGAAGGTCTCGGGAGGACAGCCAAACCCATTGCCCGGGCTCGTAGACGGGACTTTGGTAACGGAGATGATCTGCTTGTTCGGGGAAGGAGTTAATCCTGTGGCTAGTTTTCTCAGGGAGTTTTGTACGTATTCTGCCCAAATCAGGTACAGACTCCATTCTTGCTGGTTCTGGTGACAGTAAGTTTGGAGGAATCGAGTGAGTTCTTGGTTGAGTCGTTTAGCTAGCCCGTTGGATTGGGGATGATAGCCAGAAGTTAAGCTAATGTTGATGTTGAGCTGAGAACAGAAAGCCTGCGAGACCCGAGATGTGAATTGGTATTGTCGGTGGGTGTATATATATGTGTGACCCTGGACCACAAAACCAGTCATAAGGTTAAATTTTACAAAACTGATATGTATACATCATATGAAAGCTTAATAAATAAGCTTTCTATTGATATATGGTTTGTTAGGATATGACAATATTTGGCCAAGATACATCTATTTGAAATTTGGAATCTGAGGGTGCAAAAAAATAAAAATACTGAGCAAAACACCTTTAAAGTTGTCCAAATTAAGTTTTCTTAATGCATATTACAAAAATGACATTTTGATATGTTTACAGTAGTACATTTTACAAAAAATCGTCATGGAACATGAATAAAATACATACAATAAAATACATACAATGTATTTTTGTCTATTGCTACAAATATACCCCAGTGACTTAAGACTGGTTTTGTGGTCCAGGGTCACATATAGATGATTACAGGAAGTTTAGCGTAGACCATAACATGATTTAAAAAAGAATTGAGGTTTTTAGAATTTCATGGTTCATATTTCTAGGGGAACTTGATTACTCTGCACTAAGGAAAAGAAATGTAACACATATATGTATGTGTGAATGAAATCTGAGAGCTTATGTAGAAAGAAATTGGAGTATAGTAAATCATTTTGTGATGATTTTTAATATTTCAAGTTTGATGGGATTGTTAATTTTCACTGTATGTCGAGAGAGAGACAAAAAAACATGAACATAACATAAAACATCTTTTTTGTGTTCCTCAGAAGAACAGTATACAGGTTTGGAAAGCCATGAGTGTTGTGTTCACTATTCCTTCCAGCGCCGATGATAAAACAGCAGCCCTAGAAATAAATCAGAGAGCGCATCTGCATACGTGTTTTGTGTGAGATGAGAGGTCTGAGTTTTAGATGTATACTGTAATCAAGCCTGCATTTCTCTCCCTGAGGAGTTAACAGATGTGTTCCATTCAAAGTGGCACATCGCATTAAGCACACAAATGTTATGGCTCCACAAGATTCATGATAGCTGTTGTCTCTCTCTCTGGAGTGTGTGAAGCGGCTTCAGCTGCTGTTGATTGGATGTTGAACATGCTGTGGTGAACCTGAGCAGAGAGAGAGGAGAGCATCTCTGGAGTCACCAAGAGGTCAGCGGAGCTCCTGAAGAACACAGAGGAGTCCAGCAGAAAATTACATCAGACACAAAGCGGCAGTAATTCGGTCCACATCGCTTGCTTTATATATGAGGCACCATCGAAACACAATTACATCAGCAATGTCTGCTGTGCTCGAGACACACGTGGAAACAGTGATTTGACTTTATGGAAAACATCAATTTGGAGTAACAGGACAGAACTACACTGTAAAATATGACCATGATTTTAACAGTAAAAACTGAAAATGCTACGGTAAAAACCTGTTAAATGGTAAATTCCTGTAAAATGTACTGGGAAAACCCATAAACTGACATTCCCAGAATTCCCTGCATTGCATTTCAACTTTTGAATTTGATGTATTTCTTTGAAATAACTGTTTCCCTGTCTGTCAGTCACTACGAGTTTTACGTCATGACGACAGACTGGGGTCTTGCCTGGAGCCCTGATTCGCTCTGCTTAAGAGAAATCGCCAAAGAGAGTTGGCAAGTGGTTAAACAATCCTTAGCCACTCCCCTTTATCCGGGTATAAAGAGGCGACAGGTGTAACCACTCATCAGATTTGGCTTCAGATTTTCATGCCTGCTGATTTTAAGTGCTGCAACGAAGAGGAAGCTGATGCAGAAGTTGTTCTATGTGGTGTCAACGACACAAATCAGTGGTTTCCCTGTTCAACGAATCCCCTGAGTGTTTCACAAAAGAACAATTTCTGAACTCGGCCATGTCCTCTTGGGTGCGGGCGTTTCTTGTCTTCACTCCCCGGTGATTTGGCAGGGCCATCTCAGGGTGGTCATTATGTTTCGTTTGGAGCACTAAGGGAAAATCAGATGTTGCTCGCTGCATCGGGGGACGGGTTAACATCAGTTGTGGTATGAAGTTGTATACAAAGTTGTGGAGGGCTCCTTTCACAGCCAGAAGCCACTCGTCACCCTCCTTCGTCCTCACCACCATTCCCCAGGTAGAGAGAGCAGTTGCAGTACACTTGTGCCTGCAAAAAATGCAGCCACCTGACTGAATTCTCCCAAGCTCCCGTCTAAGGCCTGTAGGACCACGGCAGCTCTCGTTGCTAAGGCCTACAGCACTGTGGGCCAGGCTACCTCCGCTTTGACTATCCTGCAGGTCCACCAGGCCAAGGCACTAAAAGAGAAGCATGAGGGTGTCTCCGACCCTGGGTTGATGCAGGAACTGTGCACGGCAACTGACTTTGCTCTCTGGGGCTGGGGCACTACATGCAACGGGCAGGCAGCCTCGGGGCTCTGGACAAGACCCCGTCTGCTTTGGCACATCAGTTGTTGTGATGTTGGCAGTGTCTCTAGCTCTGCTGCAAAACAGAAACGTATTGGTCCACAAGGACAATACTGAGGCTGTGTCGTATATCAACCACCAGGGGGGTCTACGACCACACCACGTGTGACAGCTCGTCCGCCATCTACTCCTCTGGTGTCAGTCTGCCCCATCTTGGGTCAGTCCATACTAGGGTTCCACAGGTCACCTCCAGCTGGTAGGATGTGCTCTCCATAGCACCATTCTCAGGAAGGCGCGCTTCCCCATTGTCCTGCCAGACTGAACAACAAATACAAGAGGTTGCAGCCCCTCTTGCGGAAGGTAGAAAACGCTTCAGGAGGTAGAAAATTGCTTTTTCAGGAACAACAGTTTTGGCCTCTCCAACAGCAGTGTACTTACTCCGGTCCCTGCGGGTATCAAAGTCAGTGAATCTGCTCTGGGGCGATGGGACGGTTACAACCTTTACATAACATCTGACACGCGCTGCTTGTCTACATTTGTAATGCTACATGGTTGTACAACGTCTCAGTTATGTATGTAACCCTTGTTCCTTGATGGAGGGAACAGAGACGTTGTGTCCCCTTGTCACAACCTCAAACTATCGCTGAGAGCTGGGACTCGTTCTGATGAAGGGGAGTGGCTCAGGATTGAGCCACTTGCCAATTTTCATTCGCAGAGCGAATCAGGGCTCTAGGCAAGACCCCAGTCTGTCGTCACGACATAACACCTCCATTCCCTCCATCAGGGAACGAGGGTAACATACATAACCACAACGTTCTTCTTAGTTTTTTTTTCTTATCAGTTATGTTTATTAGAGTTTAATGAGTCTCATCATGATGGTGTTTAGTGTTTGTGTGAATGACACTGAGCTCCTTCTATATATGTTCATATTTACTGTAAAATCTTGTGATGCTTTGGCTCTCTTATCACCACCTGCATTTGGTGCTTATCAGTGTATTTCAAAGAGACAATGAAATCACTGTATTTAACTGTAAAGTTAACGTAAAACCGTAAAACCTAAAATATTGTTACTGTTTTTTTTTATGGTCGAATTCCAGCAACCGCAGCTACTGTTTTTTTTACCGTAAATTTTACAGATTTTTTTTTCTTTAAGTGTACAGTATTTGTGTGATATTGCAGTGACTATTAAACAAAGAAATAAAGAATGAATATATATATATATATATATATTTTTTTTTTTTTTTTTTTTTTTTTTTGATCAAAGACACATTCAATTTATCAAAAGTGACAGTAAATGTAAGTAAATAAATAAATAAAACAGTAAATGCTGTCCTACTGAAAAACAAAATGTATCACGTCTTCCACAAAAGATATTGAGCAGCACAACTGTTTTCATCATTAATAATAATCAGAAATGTTTCTTGAGCAGCAACTCAGCCTATTAGAATGATTTGACACTGAAGACTGGAGTAATAACCCAGAAAAAATCAGCTTTTTTAGCATATTCACACACACACACACACACACACAGTGTAACGCTCGCTGGTATGAATGACGCGGAGAGTCACGAAGTTAGTTTCACGAACAATCATCTTTACTTTACTGGAGGTAATTCAAACACAAGATACAAAGAGACAGTACAACACTCCAAGCATATACGATGACGGACACAGACTGAAACACAGGGAAGGCTTAAATAACACAGACAATCAAAGTAAATGGGAAGACACACCTGAACGGAATACATAATTAACAGAACTAGGTCACGGAGAGCACATGGGGAAAGACAGGTAAACAAAGAACAAAACATGAGCACATGGCAGAACATATAAACGTTACACACAGAGAGAAGAGTTATTTTGAATTGTAATAATATTTCACAATGTTGCTGTTTGTTATTATTGAATAAATGCAGCCATGGGGAGTAGAAGATCTTTCTAAATAAATAAATGTACTGTTTTAAACCACTTTAAACTGTAAGATAAAAAAAATAGCTTTCACAATATTGCTGTTTTACTGTATTTTATTTTATTTTTTCAGCCTTGGTCAGCAGAGGAGAATTCATTCTAAAAAAACAAAACAAAACAAACAAACAAACAAAAAGATTTTAAGCTGTAGAATATACTGTAACGTAACTAGCTATTTTTCACAGGTAAAAAAGGTACCTTTTCCAAACATCATGAAGGTTTTGGGGTAGTAGTTGAATCTCATTATGTTTTAAAACATAAACTTACCTTGCCTTGTCATAAAAAGGTCAAATGATGTAGTATTTAAGATATTTCTTGGGCTTTACACAGCAGTCGTCTTCATTATGAAATCATTTCTTGTTTTGTATGTTTTTTCTGCATGTTTCTGCTTGTTGGCTGAACCACATGACATGATTTGGTGTTTAAAAACGGCTCAATAATTCATAAGCAGTCCAAGACGAAGGAAAATATTTTGCGAGTTGATGTGAACATGAGTTGATGACAAGTCACATTTTTGGCTGAGCTGCTCCTTTACTCATACAGTAATATAAACGTGTCATAATATGTACATTATTTGTTGCTTGCATGCGTCCAGGAGAAAGAAGAATGAGGGATCCTTTAGAAGAACAGTGAAGCACCAATATTCCCCCAGAGCTCTGATAGATGGAGTCTGCCACAGGCTGCAGCTCATGATGACATTGTGTGTGTGTGTGTGTGTGTGTGCCTGGCTCATCAAAACAAAGACAAACAAATTGACGTAATCATGAAGTTGCCGGCAGGGTGTCATTTGTGTTGCAGAAGCAAATGGGAATAGTTGGAGTGATGAGACCCCACCTCCTCATCCATCCGTCGCCTGCACACACACACACACACACACACACACACACAGTACATATGTGCGTGATTCATTTCTGTGTCTCTGCCGGCGGGCTTCTATGCCGTGATACTCTGGTTTTCCCAGCACCACAAAACTGGGAAGAAGAAGCATCTCATCAAGGGCTGATCTTGTTAGATTTGTTAGATAATAGACAGCAGACGGGGTTTATAGAACGGACTTCCTCACCCATGACCTCCATTTCTAGAATATTAAATGTTTTTTTGTTTTTGTTTTTTTTTTTTGTGTAAAATAGCTGATTTGCAAACAATGCTGATTACACACACCAAAGGAAGTTGAATGCACAAAGTTGCTTGAGAAATATGTGTGGAATTAATTTAGTGAGGAAATGAGTTGCCCGAACAATTCAGTCCATGATTCAGAGTCTGATTTGCTCATTTGTTCAACTGATTCATTAAAAAGTATAAAATAAAAGTGTTATTTATTTATTTAAAGAGTGTGTGTTTGTTATTAGTGTTTGTGTTTTTCTGGACCATTTTAATTTTAATTAGTTTAAATTAATGTATTTATTTATTCATTTTTGTAATTATTTATGTTAAAACTTGGTAGTAAAACCTGACCTGTATTACAGTGATTTTAGCATGGTTGAGGGGGATTAGGCTTTATGTGGTGTCCCATCATAAAATCACGGTAACATGCTCGTTTGTGTCTTTCCACATTTCTGTACTATACCACTTTTGCTCACTCGTACCAAAGTATTCCTCTTACAGCTGCACACAGCGGGGTTCAGTTGTAAAGTATGCCTTAAGTCTGTCTGTTACCGCATCTTTTCTTTCTCCTGGCACTTTCCCAGACCGAGTTATGACGGATCTGCCCTCCTATTGCCATAAAAAGACAGATCTCTCTCCCAGAGGCTGCAGGAATGTATCTGTGACTGGGATTGGGCTAATAGCGTCCTGAGGGGCTCTCCCGGCCCTCCATTAACCATTAACTAGTGACGGTGTGATGGGGAACACGTTACAACATGTTTACGAGAACAAGATAGAGCCGCCAGCCTCCTCACAGAAGCTGAGAACGGCCTGAGATAAGGACACAGACTGGGCTCAGATACGGCATGAGTAAACAAAGCTAATCGCCTCGCATTGCTAAATCTGTCACTAGCAGATATGAGTTCGTCCACGACTGCTAGCTTTCAAACTCCTGTCATCTTATCGGAAGGAGAAAATGTGTCTAATTGCTTCTGTAGAGTAGGGAAAAATGTCCCGTATATTTTTTTAAATATATTTTGTAATGGGCAAAAATATGTTTCTAAATACATTTATGTAAATACATTTTCTAACAATATATTTGTGCACTTTTTTTTTTTTTTTTGAGGCTTTCACACATTTTTTAAAACTTAACAGTTTTTTTTTTTTTATAATAAATAAATAAATAATAAAGCATACATCTATGTTATGTAAGATTGGAAATTATTTTCTTCCCCCTGTAATACATTTAAATATATTTTGGCATTTGAAAGTTAAAAGTAAATATATTTTTGCTGCTTAACTGTTCACAATATATATTTGAAACGTGTCTTTATTTGTAATACAACATTTATTTTATTTAATATAGAGTTTTCCTACATAGAACTACATGAAACACATTTTTTTCTTTCTTTCTTTTTCTGTCTTGTAATGAGAATCTTATGTTTCCGATGTTGCCAATAAAAAAGTCTGAAGTTGTCTCTGAAATTAAATTAAATTAGTTTCTTCATCTTTTCCCCATATCCCTTTCCCAAGTTTAGCCTATGTAAATAAATATAGATGGTATCTGTTTGATTTGGCTCTGCGTCCGGCGAGCAGAAGATCACGCTGCTGTACTTTATTATGGTATTGAAGGGAAGACATGTTATTTAAAAAGTGTTTGTGGAAAGTCATTATTGCTCTGTGGCATTTAAACTGAGTGAGAGATCATGTTATTGTGTAGCTCTCAGCACACACACCAGAATCCAATAAGAAAACAGTATATGGAAACAGAGACTTAATAAAGAGAGCGGATCAAATGAAAGAGCCTTGGCATGCAATCATACACACTCTTGATTGGCTTTTTGTTTTGTTTTTTCTTCTTTTGCCTGGATATTTGGTCAGTACGGTCACTGTGTGTTGTTAGTGTTAATGTTTTGATGATGGTGAAGCAAAAGTATTATATTTGAAGGACAACATAAAACATATGATCTTTTATCTGTTACTATTTTTTTTTCTGTACGTGCCTGTATTTTTGTGAACAAATATGTAAAGCAAAAAAAGTAATTAATAATGTTAATAGAGGGTGTGTGTGTGTGTGTGTGTGTGTGTGTGTGTGAGAGAGAGAGACCATGTCTGCCTGTATAAAAAAAGCTAAAATAGTGAAAAAAATATTTATTTATTTATGTGAACAAATATGTAAAGCAAAATAAGTCATTAATAATTTTTAATTTTTTTTTTTTTTCAAAATTACATTTGAATGCTGTTGGTGTTAAAAACTACTATTTTGAAAATAATAAAATTTTTATATTTTGAAAAAAAAGGTTTGTGGGAAAAGTAGTTCCGAGGCAAAGTTTGGGAGAAGAAGAGTACAGTGAGCTATTTTATTATTATTTGATTTTATATTATTTGATTTGATTTTCCTTTAGCCGCTCATTTGATGCTTGTTTGTTATTGTTTTATATATATATATATATATATATAATGTATATGGTTATATGTATCGACTTTTATCGCTGATGTAACTCTATATCTATCTTTGCACCTTTTTGTTTTCATAGCTTGTCCTCTAAGCAAAATGTAATGAATACTTGCAATCAGCTTTTTGGAAAGACCGCCACCTAAGCAAAATGTGCATATGTTAGAAAGTATCTGCCCAGACGACTAAATATAAAGAAACGCACTCATTCCTCGTGGTTTTATCCACCCTAACCTCCCTCCTCCTCACCTCTTTATCTGCTTCTTTCAGCAGAGCATCACACTTTACAGAGGTCTTCTGATGGCGTCTTGCTCTCAGAGTCATGCGGTCTGACTCATTCGACGGTCAGTCTACACGCAAACCCTGTCAAACACACACACACACTCTTATCGTATCTGAGCTGTTGCATGCATGAACTTGAGTCACTGTGATGAACACCAGGTCATAAAGAGGTTTGGGAAAGCTATGTGTCATTATGTTTGTGATTCGTGACAGCAGTGGTATAGAAACGATAGCTTTTAAAGGTGTTTAGTCTGTGTTTTGGAATATGGTAACTGGTCTGTTAGCTTGAAATCATGTCTGTGAGCTGTTATTCCAGCTAATCAACCTGTTGGCCCAGTTTTGACCCAGTTTGGGCTGGATTTTCCAGCTGAGCTCCAAGTGAATTCAGTTTCCGGCTCCACATCTGCTGTTTTCCACTTATTTAGTGTACATGAAATCTGCCAGTCTGACTGAGACGTGTTTCCAGCAGCTCTGGGTGATTTTCATCATGTACAGTAATTATGACAGCACATGGTAATTCGCTGTAAGCTGTAAGAGCGTAGCACCGCATGCCGAAAACAGGACTCGCAACGAGTCAAACTTCACTGCAAACTGTCGGGTGAGAGACTTTCACACTCAATTAGCGAATGCTATCTATCTTTCAAAACTCATTTGTGGGTTTGCAGTAGATCTAGTGTTTGTGTTTTCAAACGCTTTAGTCTGTCAGACAAACATTAGCTTGTGTAAAGAATACAAGGCAAAAACTAGCAGAGGAAAATATCATGGAAAACTAGTCGAGCTGTCCCTTATTGTGTAAATAAATAAATATAATAAATGGACAAAGTATATTAAATATGTACTATATATATATATATATATATAAAACGTTAAACAGTGAAGCTTGATTAAATATATATATATATATATATATATATATATATAACTTCAAACATTATATACCAAAATTTAATTTTAATTAAATTTTTAAAAATACCTAATAAGAAAATATACATTTTCAATATATATACATATACATTTAGGATAAATGCACATATGCATTGTGATTAATTGCATCCAAAATAAACATATTTGGTTACGTAACATATATGTGGTACTGTGTGTGTGTGTGTGTGTGTGTATATATATATATATATATATTATATAAACATTAAAAAAATATATTTTTAAACTTTTTTTTTATCACGATTAAACATTTGTCAGCACTATATGTGTTATCATTCAGAACATTAAAATATACAACGATATTTAAAACAAAGGCCAAAAATGTATATTGGTAGAAAATATATTTATATAATTTTATTTATTTATTTATTTATTGACTTTTAGTTTATTTAGCATATTTCAAAATAGTTTCATTTTATCTGTGCTTATTTTATGACTTTATAGTTTATTTGGTTAACTATTTCAGAATATAAGTATAACAAAGTCAACACAATGTGTTTAATTTTAGATTTAAATATTTGAGTTGAATCCAGTTGAAAAAACATAATTTTGGATTTTCAGATGTTTCCCTCTCTCCGTTGTTGGACATTTCTAGACTTTCAAACACGTTCCCGAATCCAGGAATTTGTCTGGGAAGCGATTTAAGGACAGTAAAAGCAGCAATATGATTCATTCTTTCTTTTTCTTTTTTTTTTTGTACAGAAGCAAATAATGCTGGATTGTTCACCTCAAACGCATCGATATTCATTTGACACTGAAGGCATAATGGCTGTGGGCTGCATTACGCCAGTAAGGTTACATCTGAAACTAATTATGCATTTATAGCTTGGCCGAAAATCTCATGACCTTTCGACTTCAATTCCAGGGAAGACACTGTCTTGAAGGTCTCGACTCTCCCACCGGTTCTCCGCTGGCGCAAATTTCTGACAGCGAGTTTATTTCGGCACCGTCGGGCAGCAGATAAGCGGGGCCTAGTCCCTGGAAGGCTGACAATAACAAAAGAGCTCTGTCAGTCGGGTCCCAGACTGGCCCGTGGCGGTGTCAGAGTGAAATGTCCAGCAGATAAGCTGACTGAATAAATGCAGCCGCCGGAGCATCCCAACAACTCCTCTCTCAGAATCAGTCAGCGCCAGGCGTCTGCGTCCAGCTGACATTTGGGTTTCCACCGTTTCATTTCAGCGTTAGTCTCCCAAATGTCATTTTTAATTGTGCCAAGCGCAACATCCACCGTTTCTCCAAGCCAAAGGAGCTTTAAAGACAGCTATGAGGTGCTCTCGGCTGTTTTATCTCCATTCTGCCCGTTATTGTGCAGAAATCATCTGTCAGAGGATTTTCTGAATGATTAGCAGGCAGTTACAAAAGCCAAGTGGGACTTTTTTAAAACAAAGGATACAGTATGGCATTTCTACCAAAACACTGTTCTCTGACATCCATCTTAAGAAAACAAACTTGCGTGGCTATGTTCGCCCTCAAGTAATGTGCTTGAGTTTCATTTACAGTAAGTTCCAGGAACATGGAAAAACAGAGGTAACTAAGACAGTCCATGCTTTCTTAAATATCCGTTTGCACTTTCTTGATGAAATTGCTGTGAGAGGTACTGGTTTTGTTGTTGTTGGGTCTACGTTTACTTTTCTGGAATAAAATAAGTTTAATACATATGCAAACATTTTAGGTCTTTGAGGGTTTTTTTGGTTGTTGTTGTCGTTATTTTGTTTTATTGTATTTTATATTTTCACTTTATTTATTTATATATTTATGTATTTGTTTCAGAAATTATTTTTAATAATTTTACTTTTAATAACACTTCATTTTCCACGGTGTCCTTGGTACACATTACATTATTATAACAGCAATGATTTATGCATAATTAAACTAAACCTCATATAGTAAGTGCATGGATTTAATTAATATGACTCAATGCTTAAATGTATAATTGCACTGGAACAAAGACACAAAAGTGTAACTGAACTTAATAATAATAATAATCATAAATAATCATAAAATGTTTCTCAAATCAGTAAATTAAAATGATTTCTGAAAGATCATGTGACACTGAAGACAGCTTCGATCAGAGAAATAAATTACATTTCATTATATATTATTTTAAAATGCTATGTTATTTTTAAATACTATTTTACATTAGTATTTCTGATTAAATAAATTCTGCCCTGTTGATTATAAAACACTATTATATTTAATAATTCTGTGTTAGAAAAGATGGATTTAGAAGATATATTTGTTTTGGAGATATATTCATATAGATAAAAAGTTATTTTAAAATCTAATGACATCTTACAATATTACTGTATTTTTGAACAAATACACACACTTTTGGTGACTACATCAGCAATCTGAACAATATATAACTGCCAGACACTTCTTCACTTACAACAAATGTTGGTAAATAAAATAAATTTAGAATATAATTTTTATCGGAAAAAAAGGCCTGAATTGTGTTAACAATATTGCCTTCGCAAGCACTGATAATCACAGTAGTGACCATGACCATGCCTATTCCCTTAATATTTAATTTGATCAAACACAAGGTTTCTCCATTGTTATTATTTCAAAATGAATAATGCAGTTCAAACACACTGGAGATCAAGGATGACAAATGTACACGTATGTCCTCATGAAATCAGCCTTCAGTTTATCCATAACAGAGGTCAGCACATCCATCACGCTCGTCCGCAGCTCATCAGACATATGTAAGACATACATTACAGTGCGCTGTGTTTTTCTTTTGCCAGAATGATAGCGGCCGTGCCATGTGTCACTGTCAGGGGCCGCGTGATAAGTAATCAATAAAAGCGATGTTTGGTGGGTCATTCAATGAGTGGAGTACAAACGATGAGGAGAAAGACAAATTAAGAGACTGTCACAGCTGCGTTTCTCTGAGATGAGCGTGAAGTGGGCTGATCTCACATTCATCGTCATTTGTGTCTTGATGCGACGTGATGTCGATTCTGAGTATCTCTCATGGAAAAGATAATGTATTGGTTAACAAGGCCACTGTCTCTGAGATCCCTACACACACACACACACACACGCTTTAGGTCTAGACAGATAACGCAGACAGAGATGTATCACTGAATCAGAGAGCAATGGGCAAAACAAATGGGGTCAGAAAGGGTTAACTACATCACCCTGTCAATCACCGGTGACATGAAGCCATGTGACTTTTCCAACATTCACTCCTTTAAGATGAACATTACATTAGAATGATTCACCTTTCATGTTTTTCTCACATTTAAAGAGATTGGTAGTTTTGTTAATACTCGGAGCTCCAGCTCTATTATATTTGACTGTAATAATAAGCAGTGAATTACGTGAGCTTAACCGTATGGACTTCCACCGTTAGTTGAGCGACAAAAGTGTTTCAAAACATAGACATTTTTGCATTCACATTGTATGGTTTTTGTAAAACCAGATAATGACAAAAAATGTCATGCCATGTAACCTTCAAGTAAAAAGTAGAATTATAGTTTATTTATACATTGAAAACATCCTGAATACAATAAATAAAATAAGTAAATAAATATATATATATAAACTATCATAGAGCTGTCAAACGATTAATCACGATTAATCGCATCCAAAATAAACGTTTTTCTTTACATAATATATGTGTGTTTATGCTGTGTTTATTTATTCTGTTTATATTTTAAAAATTACAAAAAAGTATTTACATGTAAATGCATTTATATATTTATTTGATATTATATCTAAATATATTTAATATATAAACATAACATATTTTCATTAAATATATACGTGCATGTGTTTGTATTTATATATACTTAATAAATATACACAGTACAAATGCATATATTATGTAAAGAAAAACTTTTACTTTGGACTTTTATTTTAATTACAACCTGAACTAGCCTTGCGTTGTCATAAAAATGCTTAATGTTTTGTTATTTTACATAAACTTTGAAACACAGTCATCAAACTAGACTGTATTTAAGAAATTTATTTTTAATTAAGTTTTTTTTTTTTTCATCATTAGGATATCCGGGTGGTGCTCTCAACCTGGCATTTTTTATTTTTTATGCCCACCAAAAAATAGCAAAATCAATTTGAATTCATAAAAACTGAAAACATTCCCGTCATTTCAGTTTTAATGTTTTTTATAACCAACTTATTATCATAAACTAATAGAAAGAAATGAGAGTCATGTCATTGACCCAAATTGCGAATCGCTCTGCTGCTCATTTGTCACATCAGCCCTGATTACTGTCACTCACACGACTCCTCAAAACTTCAACTCTAATTAAAAATAAATATTTCTGCATGTCTCTGCCAATCGCTGTCATCGTGAACGCTTCTTTAGGCCCCGTTCCAAATGACAGCTTGACGCCGTGACACAGACACTGCTGGCTAGTGCTTTGTGTTTCTCAAAAGGAGCACCCTTGTGAACCATAAAATTACAAATGGGACATCCTACTGTCTCATTCTCGAAGGACAAGACAGGCAAGTGTGCCGTTTGGGACAGAGCTTTTATAATGTAAGCCTATACTGTTGGAAGCAAAGCTGATCGTCTTGATGCCAAGAAGCACTTTGACAGACGCTCGCCAAGACCTTGTACCAATTTCTCAGACCATATGTCTTCCCTTTGAAGACAGCGACATGGCTCCTCCTAATCCATCGGGCTTTTGTAAAACATCCTCACTTGTCACAAGTCTCATAATTGGGCGTAAAATGTGACGAGGGGATGGCAGAAGGAGCTGTCGCTTTTGTACGGGGTCCAGAGAGCGTCGACCGGCTCTCTGTGAGGGAATGAATCAGACAGAAACAGCTGAGAAACGAGCCGGAGGGCCTTCGAGATGGAAATCGCACCAATTGAGTGACCTTTACCCCTCATCAGACTTATTCCACCCGCCTCGTCTTTTATTTTCGCTCACTCGTTTGAGGCATCTCTCGTTCTTCTCAACCTTAGTTGACTCACTTTTTAAAGACAGCCTTATTAGTATTGCAAAGTCATCCGTGTGGGAAGTCAAGCGAGGCTGAGAAATAATAGACAGACGGCTGAAACATATTCAAACCTCAACCGCTCTGACATTACGCTGCGACATCCAATCTGTGCCGGCCTTAAGACAACAAACGGACGGAGGGAGATAGAAGCGCCGGCTCTCTGAGGACTCGCTGGCTTCTCTGATAACCTGTGTTTGTGTGTGAGAGCATTTCACTCTGCCCGTCTTTATTTGTCTATCTGGGTGTCTTATTTGTCAGGGCATCTTTATTTTCTCACAGTCCGCTGTGAGGGGAACTCTACACACTCCGGCAGAGAGGCTGTTTGATGAACAGCTTATTTTGTGTGTTTTTAGGGCTGTCAGTTGAAAAGCTTCAGGTCATACCGTTCACGCTCACGTTGGGTTCAAACATGCCATGCTTGAACGCCAGAGTTATCAGAACCGTTAAGACCCGTCATGGTGCACCAAAAAATATTTTCAGTAAATAAACTTCAATATCTTAATTTTTTTAATGAACTCACAATTTGGGGTCAGTATATATATATATATATATATATATATTTTTTTTTTTTTTTTTTTTTTTTTGTTTTTTTTTTTTTTTAGAAATGAGTACTTTGACTTAGTAAAGATGCATTAAATCATTCCTCAAAATCAACAGGCTTCAAGAATCCAGACTTTTATAATGTTACAAAAGTTCAGTTTCTGCCCTGATTCTGTGCCCGTGTACCTTGACCTTGATTCTGCTTTGTCCTCATTGCTCTGTTTGCTGATGTTTCGACCCTGCCTGCTGACTTTGAATAAATAACTGTATTTGGATCCGCACGCATTATTTCAACTTGTAACAGTGCTCTTGATATATATTAAATACATGTGTTCATTCTGAAATTATAATTGATAAAGAATAATATCAAATTATATATATATATATAATTATTTATTTAATATTTTTATTTAAGTTTTTATAAATTGTAATATATATTACAGTATATAAAAATGTGATTTAATATTTAAATAATATTACAATTACAATCCCCCACCCCCCCATTTGCCTACACTTTTTATTTCTTTTATGAATTCAACAGGTCATCTTTTTAATATATATTTTGTTTCCTTTTCTTCTTTTTTTTTTTTTATAAAATGAAGTATGCATATATAAAATTATTTACATTATTAAATATAATATCACTACATCAAATTTATGTTATGTACTTTTTAAAACCTTTTAGTCATAATTTTCTGGATGTCTACTTTAAACCACTCTACCGCTATCTCTTACACACACACACACACACACACACACAAACACACCAAAGAAACCAATGATTTAATCAAGCTATCTTTCCCATCTCAGGAAAGTGATCTCATACTAAAACAGTGGCTGAGTCACATGACCCTTTGACATAAGCCCAACAGGAAGAGATCAAACATTAGCTTGATACCTTCGACCTTAACAACCCCCCCCCCCCCCACACACACACACACACACACCAACACACCAGTGTAACAGTTTGTGCCCCAGCTCGTCTTTACAGACCCGCGGTGAAGGGGGTCTTGTGTTCTCATATTGCGGGCTCTAATCTCTCCTGTATCTGTTAATCTTCAGTATGTGAGCTGTGCCTCTGTCGCAGGGGCTTTCCTGAGCTCGATCCCGGAGACTGCCGTCTCTGTGTCAGCAGACCCCCGTCTCACCGTCCCGTAAGATGTGGTCAGCAGGGGGTCCAAGCATTGCCACCTGTTGTGATAATTATTGACCAAACACATGCTGAATTGAGACAATGGGAGTTGTGCATGCTTTCTTTAGTCATTTGTGATCTTTGTACTAAAATCAGTCAGGTCTGCATAAATGTGCTCTGGGTCTCATTACTCATTATCTTTAAACTTAAATGCATTGTCTGGGTCTTGGCTCTTGGTTTCAAGCACCACAGTCTATTTCAGGCAAACTAAAGGTCATAATTACTTCAGCAACAGGTTGAGAAGTGGGAAGACTTTTATGACTCTTCAAAATAAACTGGACTCTTTATTTGAAATAAAGGCTAAATTAAATATCATTAATTTGTATTTTTCATTAAAATATTTTTAGTTTTTTATTTCTATATTAAAGCAATAAAAGTGATTTTAACATAAAATATTATTTATTTATTTATTTATTGTTATATTGATATTTTTTTCTTGTGGTTTTACACACACACACATACACACATATATATATATTTTTTTTTTTCTTTAATTGTATAATTTCAAAATTCATAATAACACTCTCACACACACACACACACACACACATATATATATATATATATATATATATATAATTTCTAATATTTGTCACAATATTTTTATATTATTTATGTTTATTTATTATATTTTATATTATTCATGTAAATATGATTTATTTATTATTTTATGCATGTATCTGCAATTTAGAATAATATTAGATTATATATATATAATTAATAATTTACAGTACACTTTTTCAATATATATTGAAATGTCTAAAGACACACCTCTTCCACAAACACTTACTTGTCGCTCTGTCTTTCATCTCTCTTCGAGGCTGTGCTTCTCTGAGCAATCATGTAGTGCAGCTAAAGTTGCCTCATTTACCGCGTAGATGTAAATGTATATGTCATATATTCTAGACTCTTAAAGGGTATCGGTCTGGGTCTTAGAGGGTTTAGTCTGATAGGAAGCCAAGAAGACTTCTTTTGCATAGTGAAGGAGATAAGTTGAGTTTCTCCATTTCCAAATATCATACCAATTTCTTTCTCACTTGAAGAAAGATCAAAAGGGGATCCGTCTCATTTGCAGCCCGACTCTGTCTCCGCCACGAGGGAAACGTTCAAAGGCCGACGCTCACAAAAGTGATGCTTCGTACTCCAAGTCGGACGGATTTGCAACAAAAACCCAGCCATCCCCTCAATCTGAGCAGATACTGCTTCATCTCAGCACAAATCCACCTACAGAACATTTCTCTTCTGTCAGGTGCGGCTCCCGCGTTACGATATTTATGAAGTTCCTTTTGAGTTTTAGCTCTTGCATATGGATGTGTGACTGGAATATTTCATCCCGTCTGCCTCTTTTTATATGCAGAAAATGTCGACGAGTGTGCTGAAATGTGGTGCAAATGAAAGCATCTGAGGTTTTGACTTGCTGTGTCTGCAGTCCAATTAAAGCAAGGGTGAAGCATCTGCAGTGTAATCCTCAGATGGATCCTTTGAGCGCTGATCATTCCTTTCAGGATGAATCATTTGATTAGGCATCAACGTTTGCGTGATGCCAACAACCTCTGTGACAAATTCGGGTCATTTGAGAGAGTATTTGAGAAGCATTACTGCAGTGAAACGTGTATCTCTTGCATCTGCGCCTCTGTGAAATCTCCTCGTTGCTGCAATACTATGACAACGGCGCTGTTTTGCGATGTAAAACAAAGCAGATTCCACTCACACTCGTTTTCATTTGGGCTGCTTTTCTCTCAGGATGCCCTGATTTTGTGAGCGGCGCTCTTCGTCTTGATCTGTCGGGGTCCCAGTGGATCAATAGACTCTGGAAGTTCTTGTTTCTAATCAAGGGATTCTCAGTAGACTTTGCATCTACGCTAAGAGCAAAAAGCTGAGAGGATGAAAGGGAACAGCAGCCACTGTGTGTGGATTTTACTGATAGCTCTGATGAAACACGGGGCCTTAAAATAGCTCTTGGAAGTTTGTGGTATTAATTGAGTTTTGGGGGATGTTTGCCTTCCTCGGATCATACAGGCACACACATATAAACAAACCTCTCACAGAAGTGTAATCAGAATCAAATAAAGTGCAAATATACTTACTCCCCAGCGACATGCATCTTTAGGGCAGACATTACGGGTCATGTTTCTTAACAAAATCACCACATTGTAGAATAGTTATGTTTCCCATGAGATCAGTATCAAAGTATCAAATTAGCATTAAATCTTTTATTGCATGATTTTTCATTTGTTCCTACTTTTTTCGTATGTTTAGAAGCATTTTAGTACATTAAGAATAGTGCTGTCAAATGATAAATCATGATTAATCGCATCTAAAATAAAAGTTTGTTAATATATTAATGTGTGCTGTGTATATTTACTATGTATATGAGTACACACACATGCATATGCATGCATATATATATATATACTGTATATAAGACAAATATTACGTTTTTGGTTTTTTGTCTCACTGAACAGCAAGAATCATGAGTTTAAAGGCGACTATAGGCAATGCTTTTTTAAAATGTGTTCACCAAATATTGATATTTTATATAAAGTTTTTAATAATGCGAGTTGGTTGTCAGTTGTTGTTTTTCATTATTACATGTTGCTACTAGCTTTGATCATACTTTGGTCGTTGAGCAATAGATGCTGGTTTAATAAAAACAAACAACTAAAACAAGGAGAATTGCTGAAGCTGTTGTTTATTTGCATACACATTTAACAATACATCCGGGCTTTAAACTGATTACAGAAAGCCCCTCTTTAATGACCCCACTGAGCAAGCCAAAGGCGATTTTGTGTATCAGTTAGGGTGGTAATGTAGGTTTGTGTGCACGTCTGTGTGTGTGTGTGTGTATGAAGTGTTCTGAGCCAAATAATCACCTACAGCTGGCAAAGGTGTGAATTATGTAACTAAATTTTGACTGGTATTTTGGATGCATAATTACTTTAACAACATGTGCGGAAATTGGTGCAAAACTTAAGTCAAAAAGTCAAACATAACCCAACAATTGCCAAATGCTATAGTTACTGGATCAGCTTCAAACAATGTAAAAAGCATTTTGAATATTTATTGTAGCAAGAGTGACTGTGGTGTTTTGAAATTTTATGAAAGATTAAGAAAAGTTTGTCTAAAATTGAATACCCAGAGGTCACGCATGCAGATCCAGTCCACGCCAATGCCCTCTGCCAGTCACTTATATTAGCTTTTATGGTGGCGTTTCATCCCAGATGTAAGTGAACATTAGAGACTTCATGCGGTAAATGCTATTTTATTAGCAATAGCAGGCCAAAACCTCAAAAATAAACAAACCAAGTCTTTCATGTGGCTTCGGCATTGGCAGAAGAGATATGAGAATCGGCACACCCTCTCATTTAGAGGCAAGGCTAAAATTATCATGACTTATTAAGAGGTTGAAATCATAAAAACGACAACGTTTCAAATTGGGTGGCCGCTTTCTGCTAATGCCAACTTTGCTAACATTTATTAACACACTTTCAATTAATATGCAAAATGCTATATTAATACTAGGTTCGTAGTAATCAAATGAAGGCCTATTTTTGCCTTTCGAGTGGTTACTTGTGAAATGAAAGACAAAATGCATTAACGGAACCCAAACGCACTCAGACGAACGGAACGTGTGCTTTTGTTCGCTGCTAATTATTCCTCAAGAATGCATGAAAGATAACTCAGGACAGGAAGGAACAAATTTGTTAAATGGACCCTCTATTGTTCCCGCAAAACCACCACCATTTTAGATATGGCAGCCGTAGACTCTGTGAAATTACTCAATCTCATTGTTATAGAGACGTATTACCCCCTGGAGAATAGAATCTGGTCAAATACAATTTCATAGAAAGGCTTCCTCGCTCTCCCTCCTTCTGTGCCATCCGCAGAAGTGGCAGGGATTCCTAATAGTGATTGGTCATAAACTGATGAGGTGCTTTTGTTTAAGATTGTTGCCGAGTGCGGCCGAGTGTGGAATGCTCCAATTGGAGTGCTCTCCCAAATCTTATCAGAAAATGGACTAAATGGACAGACTGTGTGTTTCGCCACTTAAATGCATGTTGAGTTTCTGCAAAGAATGCATTCAGGAGATGCGATCACAGTGGAAGCTGATTTGTTTATGACATCTGAGTTCTCTTCAGTGGCGCCTGATTAGCATATGCTGAGCAATGCATTTACACTTCCTTTCTGTAGAACAACAATAGGTCAGTGAACTGGACAAATGTGGCCACATGTGATCTTTGTAATGGGTAACCAGTGAGGTCAACACTTCTGCTAAATATCCAAGGATAACTGAATTCGTTTGGGTCTGCTGCATGCCGCTTATTCCTGTGACCTTTCTCTCACTAAAACACATTCCTCACATTGCAAACACACCTGGAAATAAAGCTCATTCATTCATATTGAGACAATACAACATATAAGGCTTCTCATAATTATAATGTAGTTGGTCTATCGTATAATTTAGCTTTAGCCACTATTTTCAACTTGTTATTTCATCATTTTTACAGATTTTCTTTTTCTTTTTAACCCATTTTTATTTCACTGTTATGACTTAGTATCTTATGACGTTTAACCATAATTGAAACTTTTCATTTCATAATTTTACTGAATTGACATAATTTCAACCTTTTTAACCTTTTTTATCTAATCATTTTGACTTGATTTCTTAAAAGTGTCTTTCTAACCTATAATTTATCTCATAATTATGAATTAGTATCTTGAAATTGTGACCTTGTCCGATAAATGTAAAATGTATCTTCACATTTTCAAATCCATAATTTCTATTATTTCATATCACCTTTACGTTTTGGATTTCTAACCCATAATTTTGACTTTTACTTAGTATCTCATTATTTTAACATGTCTCATTAACTGAACTTTTTATGTTCTGATTGTGTTTTACCAAAGCATTGTTATTTTTTTTCCTCATATGGTACAAATGGTCTTTTATAGTACTCTACTTGGCAGTATGTAGTCAGAAATAGGCTAGTATTGCTTCTCGGCCATAGCCTTGCCATGTTGAAGGTCTTGACTTATAAATATTAACTAGAATACGTGACTGGACGCTCCAGAGCGGTTACCAAGCAACGTCAGCTTGACCTAGTTAATATTCATAAGCTAAGCCCTTCCCCACAGTAGTGCGTCGCTGCTCTGGTCCTCCGGCGGTCTGTTAGCAGCCGAGACAAAGCACAGCCGAGCGGCTTGAGCCTCCGTCAGGCAGCGCGGTTTCCCTCCGCGAGGTATTAGATTCGCTGAAGCCCGCGCTTATGTGTTATATGTTGCGGCCGGGGGCCGTCAGGAAGGTATGTGTCTCTCAGAGGTCTCAAATGAAACCACTGACCCCGGAGAGCGAATAATTCGCGCAACAAAGCACCACATATTCCAGGAGATTTTTTTTTCCCAGCGTTTGAAAACTTCTCACTCAGCTTATGGACTTAGCTAGTGGAAAATATAAAATCCGATTCAATGAATTAACATTGGATGGATTTTCATAGGATGCAATTTAATAAACTTGGGAAAAAAAGAAGTTTAAATTGACTTGTCATTCACAGAAAGTACATGCATACATACAAAGCTTGCAGATGATCAAAGTTATGTTCATTTCTTTGATTTAATATGCAAGGACTGCAAGGTGAATAGCGTCATATAATGTTCTGTCTCCTATAATGAAATGCTGCCACTGTATGTATGTAGTGTTGGAAAGAGCGCGCAATATTGTAACAGTAGCACTGTAAACAATTATATAGGCTTTGGGTAAAATAACTACTAGTGACTATCATATAATCCTGACTGTAAAATAAGGACTTAAGACAAAACACTGAAGTAAGACATGTATTGACTTGGACAGTTTGAGCTTTTTTCTTCTGATGCAAGGTCTACCTTCTCTAACCAGCTCCTCCTCCATATGATGATAAAAAACAAAAAAAGTCTAGACAGAAAACATGGAAACCCAACTACAATCAACACTGTAACTTCTGCCACATGTGAACATCTGTTTCCATAGGCAGGAAATATCCAAATGTTGTATGTTTTATGATTCGTGATCATGAGCCTTTACAGGTGTCCCACTGTGATGGAGGTTAAAACAAACCTTCACATGCAAGTAGACTTAATGCGATTATTCAACAATATAGACCGTTTGTAATCCAATAATCATTTTAAAAAGCACCATAAAATCATTTGTAGAGAGGATCGTTCATCATGTGCTCGCTCAGAATCCCAAAGAACCTTGTGACAATTATGAATGACTGTTACATTTGATTATCTCCTGATAAGGGCAATCTGTCACAAAACCTCTTTGTCCCACTTTAACTGATGGTCCACTTTTGCTAATGCTTCAGATAGGCATGAAATATCATCCCAAACAAAATGCATTAATATGAACTCCAGACTTGTGTTGTGATATGATCGGCAAATGATTGTGATTTAGTACTGTTTTGCAAGAAGTGTTCATCCAGTGCACTGTGTAGTGGATAGTGTGGATGGTGTACTGTAGGCGGCTCGCCGGGGCAGCCTCGCGGAACAAGGCAACTTCTCCGAGATTCCTCAATAATGTAGCGCGCGTTCTGCCTTCTCTCCGGACCCGACCCTTGGTATCGAGCTCTGTGAATGACTGCACGTTCACCGGAAGATTCCAGCCTGACTCTAAGGGCTACAACATATCTCTGTGATTCTCGCGGTGGTTGTACAGAGCTGAAGGAAGGATACAAGCGGAGTCGGAAAGGAGGACTGACTCGTATTTGGAGAGGGAGACGCGAGAGGCTCCGAAGCTGATGTTTATGGATTTGAGAGGACTGTAGCGCAGCAGAACATAACGGACTGGGCGATCGTGCTCACCGGATCATACTGCATAGGCTACGGGACGTTAACGGATTTGACAGCTCGTAGGCAAGTGCTGATTGTTTGTCTAAGCAGAAGGGATTCGGTTGAAGTGACAAAACGAGGACACCGTTGTGCACGAGAGCGAAATCGATGCGACCGTGCAACTTATCTATCCATATACTGCTTCTGAGTAACGCGCAACGCTCCTGTTTGTATTTATGGATGAAACGCGCGTTTTAAGGCACCATGCAGCGTAACAGAGACGTGGTTGCAACAGATTTCAGTGTGATAAACCCTTAAAGGAAAAAAGCAGGTTGCCCCTATATAGACATATTTCCATACTAGTATCGTCCTCCTATTAATCAGAATTGTGCAGTATTGAATGAAGTTACATTGTAACAACTATAAGAATAACAGTACATCTGCATGTACTCATGCTGGGGGAGACTAATGTTCGTTTCGTCTTTAATTGTGTGTTTGCATGCGTGTATAGCCTCTAATATATAGGCTACTATAGTTAATATAATATTATAGAAGTAATGTCGATCAAATAAGGACTTTATTTGAAACGGTTTCCGTATGCAAAATATAGCTACAGCGATATTGTGCTTTTCTCATTTTGAAAGCGAAAAGTGTCTGGTGTTATTCTATTGAGTCTAGTTATTTATTTTCATCAGTCGTCGCTCGATATAAAGGACAGCAGCGCACACTTCCACGGCGCGCGAGGGCTGGACAGTGTCTCACAGAGGTCTCTGGGCTCTTTTTATACGAGAGGTTGGGCTCCATATAGGTCGGGCTTTGCATATGTGTAATCAAACCAATGAGAATCCCCTGCGCGTCTGGCACACGGCAGAGCAACAAACTATAGCAAGAGGAGAAGCGTAATTTAGGGGGTGTATCCCTTGTTTTAGACGTTGTTATGGCAAGACCAATCGCCAGATGTTTGTGTTCCTCACTCAGATTGTGAGACTAAGCAGAACGCCGGGTTACTACGCGTAGGCTGATTCGCGTATCCAAGCCACTTTTAGCCAAAGTCTAGCTACATGCGATCTCTCTCGCCCACTTTACGCACAGGATTACGCCCGTTTGCTCGTCTATTTCGCGGAGCTGCAACGCTTTTTTTCTGTCATTCTTTAACAGGCTGAAGGAAATGGCAAAGGAGAGAGGAGCGCGGCTGGGAGAGCACAGAGGAAACCAGAGCTGAATGGCAGGATGCAAGCGACCTGAAGACGCACAAAACCCCGCATTTCTACAGCTCTCAGACCCTTTTACGCCTTCTTTTGGTTTCCTTCCTTCCGAACGAGAGGATTTACCCCTACACGGCAATTTAAGGATTTTCTTTTTTCTTCATTTTTCAGATTTGTATTATTTTTACACGCAGAACTCAAGGAATCGAGGATGCATTGTGGATTAGTGTTGATCCTCTTTACGGGAATCTTTCTCATCGTCAGTGCTTTGCAAAATGGTGAGTGTCAACCGAAACTCAGTGACTTTTCTTGGGATTAGATGGGGAAAGCCTAAAAACGAGTTGCGACTTTAGCCTGGTCACCTGCTCTCACCTGCCGCCTGTTTCGGACACTGGATGACCAGTCAGTTCATTTTCCCCGCTCCGATATTCATTTGGTTTTTGCGCTCTACAGCAAACGCATCTATTGTAGTCAAATGTGTTTACATTGGAAATAGATTTTATAATAACTTTAATTAATAATATTAATGTTTAACAAATTGCGAATATTTCTTGAAATATATATATATATAATTTACATTATATTATTATTAATTATTATTATGAAAAATCATAAACTTCTTGCGTTACATTTCTTAAAAGATGAAAGTAACGTTGATGTGCTTTCAAATATTTAAAAATGTAATGAAACCTATATTTAAATAAATACTGTATTCATATTTGAATATAGATTAACTTTGGTTGAATATGATGTTGTGTGTATTAATAACGTGTTATTTAAAAATATCTATATTATAAAGTGCGACCTAAAGTTTTCTGTCCGTCTAAAAAGTTTTCTGTTGATGACTCTACTGGTCTGATATTACGAACAGCAATTATATTATATATATATATATATATATATATATTGCCCTTTAGTCGTCGTCGTGAATAAGTTTGGTTAAGTATAGGTGTAATAGTATTTATAAACTTTGGGAAAAGTATTATTTACTAGGCCATTTTCGATGTTTTATTGTAATTAGTCATGTAGTTTTCAGTCCTGTTTGCGCACTCGCCCGCGTGCTACTATATAATACACATAAAGTCACATAATGGAATAAAGTCTAGAAGGCTAGAAGCTCAATTTGATGGGGTCACTTGCATGTGTACATTTATGAATTAAAATAATGATTGAGCATAAGAAATGTTGTGTTTATCAGAGTGATTATAGGGTCATGATTCGCTCCCAACAATTTTAACCTAAAGCAAACGCCTCTAACGATCAAATCAGAAAGAGGTTATTTACCTTTTTTAATGCATTACACTTTACTATGATTAATTTAAAACATCTAGTTTATTCTGTTTGCTTGAAATAATTATTTAAAATATCTTGAGTTGTTTTGGCATAGTTAAACATAGTTCATGCTGGCAGTTTTACATTTCTGTCTGAATGTGTTGGTGTTTATGAAATAAAAAGTTGTTGTAAACATCTTCGTTAGACTGTGAGCCATGTGGTGCTCTTAAATTTGTTTGTTGTTGATGGATCTGATGAAATTCAGTGTTGATCAGCTGTAGACTGGTTGAAAGAGCAAATAAATCAAATACGGGAGAGACAAAGGTCATGCTTCCCTCCCACATAACTAAATGTGGGAAGAAAATGTAGAAGAAAATATCAAGCCTTTATTTAGTGCTTAGAAATGGGTCAGAAATGACTAGAGGAGCTTTTCTCTGTGTTTAGGGAGTGCTTGGAAAGAAACGGCATAGTCATTCGTATGTTAAACTATACAGTAGTGGTATAGTTTTAGGTGTTCAAAAATAAAGCAGTGTCACAATCAATGTGTAACGCGTTTGTATCATGGAAAACCATGTTAAAATCATTTTTTCATTTACCTATCACTGTAAGTATTCGGTGTATTCACTGTGTTAGATATAGTTGTGTATATTTGGTAAACAGACACGTGAGCAGCTAAGGATCTTTCTTTTAAACCTAGTCCCATGCTAGGATACTGGTGACCTTACAGCCTGAATGAAAGTTTTCTTTGCTTTCCTTTCAGACAAATGTGGGGACAATATCAGAATCACTAGCGCAAATTACCTCACTTCACCCGGTTATCCGACGTCTTACTACCCGTCTCAGAAATGCACATGGGTGATTACAGCTCCAGGACCAAACCAGAGGATTTTGATCAACTTCAACCCACACTTTGACCTGGAAGACAGAGAGTGCAAGTAAGTGTTCAGTGTTCACTATTTAGTGTGGAGGTGCGCCACCTGCTGGCGCTGCTTGAGCATCTGCAAGACGTCGAGCTGATGTGGAGCAGAGAGACTCGTGTGTGTGTGCTTGGCTTCTTTCAGGGCCGATTTCATTAAGGTTTTCCAAAAGCATTTTTTTGAGTAACTTGACTGTGTTGGAGTTTCCTCTACACATTGTGCTGGCAGATCTGTCATGGCAAAAGGTGAAAGAATAAGGTATTGACAGCTTTTTTTTGCATCATGATTCACCAGTTGACAGTGGTTTGGTTGCTGCAGCTTGTTTCCACCGAGTCCAGTCCTCTCTTTCTCCTTCTCATTCCGTCCGTTTCCTTTGTTTGTGCTGGCGGGTCTGAGGGACGTCATTGTGCTGTCTGAGCGTGGCCGACTCTGTTACTGTATCCCCTCCACCCAGATAATCTTCCGCCTGGAGTCCTTTGTGTTCGCTGAATGTCTTGTATTAATGGCACCGTTTATCAGGATCTTTACCTTTTTATGGCTCTGTAAACCTACAGAGATTTACAGCCCCAGATGACCCCGCGCTGTCTGCTCATAGGGGGTCCGTCTCTTCTGAGAGTTCAGGTTTCGCTGCCCAGAAACGACCAGACCCCCCTCCGGTCACAGAAACGCACACACTTACAAATCTCCGACCAGGGGATACTTAGAGCGAATGGAGTGTGGATAGACACATGGTGAGGACATAATGAGCTCTCCTAATGAAATTATCCAGCAACGGTTTGCCTGTGTTCGAACAAGCCAAGTTAAAGAATTGCACGTTTGGCTCCCGAGGCAGTCAGAGGATAGAAACAAGTTTAACGTGAGCTCTTTAAAGTGGCCTGGGAACTGTTTAGGATTAGGAAGTTGTAGGGAAAACAAATGAGGATTATCGAGTGCTTTTTGCACAAACTCTGTTTTTAATCTTTTAAAATATATTAGCTTGCTCAACCCCTAAAACAACTTTTACTTATGGCTGTCATCATTAGTTTCTCTTATTTTCAGTCCATCCTACCAACTAATTTAGCAATGTAAGTGGATTCCACATTTCATTTCGTGCATTGCGTTTTTGCATAATCTGGTTTTGCATTATGCCTTTGCATGTGGTCATGGTTAATAAAATAGCAGTACAAGTTATGTTAAGTGCTAACTTGAAGACACACTCGTGCCCTCAGCACTGCATTTTCTGCTAAAACTCTGCTTCAGGGCTTTCTTCTCCTCCTTAAAACGTGCTGCGGTTGTTTTTCCCCCCAAGGCGACATATGCCATTCACTTGCATTCAGTGCCACTCTATAATCTCGCCACTTCAATCTATCATTTTAAATTGCAGCCATTCAAACAAATTTAAAGTTGTTTAGCAATTTCGGTTGCGATTGGCTGAAAGTTATGAGCCACAGAGATTGACGCCCCACCACCAGCAGCACCTCAATCGCTAATTCAATTCAGAGACCAGATAGACATCTGTTTGGTGGATCTGGTTTCTGCAGATTAGGGGGTGTTTTCTTGACTCCCAGATTCAGCTGGACACACATTAAGGGCCTCTTGCATAATGGAAACTGTTGATGGCCGAAATGGCTTCTTTATCAGATGGACTGCCGAGCGAGGGAAGCTACAACACACGCTTCAGTGCGCTGCTCGCAATCTAATTAGCAACAAATGGAACGCACATGCTCAGCATAACATGTCCGTTATCAACAAAGCAAACAAGAAATGCTTCGTGTCCACTTGTGAAAAAAAAACAGCTGCCGGATCCGAGTCAACAGTGGGTGTTGCACGCGTATGATGATCTCTGGCATGTTTTGTTTGTGACTGGAACAAATGGACAGATCGAGAGAGGATTTTTTACATTTACGTTTGATAGCACATTTAAATAAATATCATTTATTCTTTTTATTTAAATACTGAATTGATTTAATTTACAGTTTGATCAAATGACCTGGCTGGACTGCACATTTATGGGGGAAAAGGGAGATTGTCGCACTGGTGTATTTAGTGTTATTAACACAGATGGACTTCAGTGAGGTCATACCGTGTGTCTCTCTCTGTGTGTGTGTACTGTGTTGTGTCAGAGGCCGTCCTCTCCTGATAACACATTCCTCTGACAGCACTATGAATCATTGATGCGCCCCAATCCGCTGACCAAACAAAAACTGGAAACATTTTCTCCGGATTGTTACATTCCTGTCTTGAAGCGGTGAGGGGATGCATTGGACGGAGGAATTGTTGAAACATGGCAAAGGACAGAGTGTAGCTTTGCTCTCAAAAGAGATAAGCTTCACTGCTTGAAGCAATGTTCTTTGTAGCTAGTCAGAGAATGCACAACAATGGCTGGTCGGTTTAGATTTGTGCATGTGTTTGCTCTTGCGAATAGTCAAGATGGCATTCAGAGAATGCTTGCTCAAGATTGGTCCCAAAGGAGGTCACTAAAAGGCCCTTGGCTAACCCTAAGCTTTGCAGTGACCAACCTTCAGCGCCGCCCTGCTGGGTCAGCCCACAAAGTGCCGCATGTCCTGCAGAGAGAGCAAATACACTCTTGGCTGGCCAAACAAACCACACATCCTGTATCTGTGTTGCTCGGAGACTAAGACAAAGCTGATTAGTCATGGAGACTTGAACAGTAGATGCCTTTGATTTAGTTGTGGGTTTAATTCATATAGATACACACTCAATGGCTCTGCTCAGATGCCCTGCTGTTAATGTGAAATAATGTTGTGGCCGAAAAACCAAGGCGAGAAGAGAAAGGGTAAAACAGTAGATCTCACTGGTGTTTAAATATCAACACGGAGTCAGGGTCTCGATCCATTGTTTGCATGGGCTCCAATGAAGCAGGGGCCCCGTGGGTCTCCTCTCCCCCGCTGAGAGGTTCCATAGGCAGGCTGGGACGGCCGTAACTCTCCCTGCTTCTTCCAGACACCTAATGCAGGCCCTCTCCACTCCTCCACAATGAATAAACACAGAGAGAGCCGTATGGCATGGAACATTCATCAGCGGTTGTCACGGAAGGGAAAAGCAAAGAAGTATGGAATGCAGCGAACCTCCTTTCATCCTCAGCGATGAGGGTTTTTAAAGGCAGGGAATGCTTTGACCTCTGTGCTGCGGAGGAGGATTGGGCTGACAGAGATTGTTTTAAATACTTATGGCCCCTGTTAACAAACATAAGCACGGCGATCTATTCTCAGGGAGGGTCAGGGAAGCAATCGTAAGATCAAAAGCAGCGCTGGGCCAGGCACAGAGGCAGAGAGTCAAACTCAGTGCTCCCAAAACAGGTGTACCGCTCCTGTTTCCTTTCACAAAGATGGCATTTTTTCCCCTTAACGGTTGATGTGCTTTGTGTCGCCGAGCAGACAGAAAGCAGACCGTAAAGCTACCGCACTGAGCAGTTTGCTGTGTTGGGAGGTTGTTTCTTGTCCCTAGACTGCTTCTAAATCACATTTGTTCTGGCTCTGCGCTGGATTCTGGGTATACAGGGGAAGGAGCAGCAGCTGTCATATGGAGCGAGAGCGAGGTGGTGTTACTAAAGCCAGTCCAGATGGAGAATGAGGCATAAACATTGAAAAACATACACAGTAGTGCCCACATACTGTTGAGAAAAACTGAGCTGTAAAAAGATGATATATGTAATGTCTCTCCTGAAGGTTGATTGCCTTCCGACTCTGTGGTGCTTTCAAAACATTGCTGTTTGTTTGAGAATCCTGACCAGGCTAATAGAGCAACAGCATGGGTTGTGGCTATTTGACCCAGGCACGGATTACCGAACGGGCCGGCGGGGCCGTTGCCCAGGGGTCCTAGGGCTGCGTTGGCACTACCACGGGCCCATTGTATGTTCGAACGAAAGTTGTCTGAACGTTTTGCTCAGGGTGCGCCGCGAACGTTGTGGCAACGTTGTGTGGAGGTGTCGCTCAGGGGGCGACGAGAACGTTTTCCGAAGTTAGTGTTGTCCAGGGGCCCGCGGAAAAGATTTGCCCAGGGACCCACCCGACCCATAATCCGTCCCTGATTTGACCAATGCTGTATTTCTGTAAAACCTGTTTGAAAACAATCTTTATTTGGAAATGTCATTGAAAAATGGAGACCTCAATGATGTTGCATAGTATGTACAGTAGCACGTCTGAGCTATGCCATCCACATTGATTTTATAGTTCTGAAACAGCTGTTGCTGTGTGTTTTCCACATTCATGCCTTTTTCGCTTTCTGGCACACATTTCATCACCTTGTTTTCTCCTTGGCGCTCTAACACTCTCGCATGACACAGAGGAACTTGAGGTTGTAAAGTGGTCCGGCTAATGAGAAAGATTAAAGCGGTGTGTACCTTTCTGCATGTGTGTGTCAGGGCAAGGGGTTTTCCAACGCTAAAGCGCTTCACCTTGGCCCGTGTGTTGGAAGGACAGGCTGATTGAAAAGCTCTCTCTCTCAGTGACATCTGCTGTCCTCCCTGCTGTTCTGTCACTGGCTTGATTCATGTCCTCCTCGTTCTCTCGCTCTCCGTCTCTCTCTCAGAAAGCCTAGGCACTTCGCCGCTCAGCGTGAGCTTATCTATGAGGGGAGGAGAGAGTGATGAAGTAGGGAAGTGGGGAAGAAAAGGAAGAGAGTGTTAGAAAGTGAGTAGATGAAGAGGAGGAGGCGGAAGGGCGGACAGGATCAAAAAAGTGAAAAACACTACAGGATGTGTGAGTTATAGTTGGATAAATTAGAAAAAGGAGTAAGCTAACTCAATTAGGAATTAATAAAGTTGTAGCAAACCTCCTCCCTTGTTGCTGTAAAGTACAGAAGCAAATCTTGAAATCCTCCCACTGACAGAAGGACGACGAAGATTTTAAAGAGGATTTGGCAAAGGTCTCTCCAGATTTCCACACAGAACAGGTTTCCCAATATGGAAGTTTCTGTTTTCTTCTGTGAGCCATGAATAAATCGGCTGAGAAAATCTTGTTGCTCATTTCTGTTTTGTTCCAGCTCAGATGTTCTGAAGTAGAGCTTTACAAGCCACATGATTAAAGAACAATGTGTTAATCTCACCACTGGATTAAGATGTGAAGATTTGACTTTGTGATATGATAAAAAAGTAGGTAAAAAATCAGTCTAATTAAATGTAACCTCAAGCGGAAATATCTCTGCTACTTAGCAATGCCAAAATGAAATACAACATCTTAACATCTACATAAAAGTAAAATTTCGCATTACGCATGTAAAGATGCAGTGGAACATAAATCCTAATTTTGTTTAGATAAAGCCCATTAGCAGCACGGCAAGATGTTTCCATTCGGAGGCCCATGAATGGAATCTGAGAACTCACACATCGAGAGAGTCAATGAGGGGAATTTACCACTGGTTAGGAACCAAGTTGAGTTGAGGTTCTCAGCAAGATTGGTTAAAGATCTGATTTGAGACAACCTGGTTTTTTAAACTCCCCTAGAGAACATCAGAAGGGCCTAAGCTTTAATTGATGTGGTCCTGTTGGAGAGCTAATGCGCCATGTCTGCACATGCTGGCCTTGTTTAGTTTGCTGCCAGAGCCGCAAATGGCCCTTTATTTTTGATTGATGGGGCTCCTGCCCAGCTATGGTTCAGCCCACACTGCTCTGAGCTTAAGGGACCAGTTGGATGGGGATTTAGGTTTGACAAGGTTCAGCTCCACTCGGTTCAGCTCCACGCTAAAATGGCAAATTGAGTTTTGCAGCTTGCGTTTTTGAAAACGTGTTTTTTTTTGGTGTGTGTGTGTGTAAATTTAGGCTATGAGATCTTGATTTAAGAACGTAACTTTCATCTCATTCTTATTTGTTTGCTCCAGTTTAAGTGCAGCCGAGGGCCGTCCGTCTTCGTTTTCACTGCAGCAGTGTTGGTAGTGAGTTTGATGACTGGAAAGAGACAGTGATGAATGGGGCAAAGGCTCTCTGATTGAGCTGAGGCAGTACACATGCTCACCCGCCCCTTTTGTTTGCTTTTCTCTTGGTCTTGTCTTTCAGCAGCTTGGTGTTCGTTTAAGGGGGTTAGTTGGTGTGCGAATGTGGTACTTTTCTCACACTATAATTCGCAATTAACTAGCACATGTCCCGAAAGCTGCAAACTGACCTGTTTTTAAATCGACCCCTTGGTGGGATGTTTGTGGTCTTGTAATATTTCAGCCTCGATGCCAGCTTAAGTCTGTCAGTCCCTCCTTTCCTTTCCTCTCCTCTAGTTTTCAGCAGGTCTGCTGGTCATAGAATGCATACTGAGCTAATTATCTTTCACAAGGTCTCCAAGTTGGCAGTGGCAGTGTGGGTTTGTGAATGGAGAGGTCATTTTGCCCTCCAAACTTTGGCATCATCTTTGGCATCAGCGCTTTGATCAAACTGCCACACAACAAGACGCCACACATATGCGTGCACACACTTTGACACAAGCACACTGCCCGGGCCACAGCAGAATGCACCGGAATTGCAATGGAAAGAAAACAACACACCACCTGGCCGTCTCAGTGTGTGCCCTTTTGAGTGTGCAATTCGAGGAACTTGCTTTCCTCTTTGAAGAGAACGGAAAGGAAGGAGATAAAGGGAGAATGTACGTGATAATGAATTAGGAAAAAGGAAACAAATTGTGAAACAAATGTCAGAGATTTGACCAAGGAAAAAACACTCTTTTGTTCTCCTCGAAAATCGCCATCTAAAGGGTGTGTGCGTGTCCCAATTCCTTGTCTGACTGTTGACCATGACACTGCTCCCATGAGATATGATGCTGACTTGGTCAAAGGCGGCACTTTGTATCCATTCCCTGCCCCCATCTGCTGTCTACATTGTACAAACCTGGAGGAAGGGGGGGTGGGGGGAGGAGAAAAGAGGGGGCAAGACACGCAAGGAAAGCAAGTTAATTGAATTACTCCCATTGCAGTTATAAGGACAGTTTCCCCATCAAAGAAACATGAGACATTAGGGGAAAACTTCAAGTGACCTAGGACGTAGACTTGGGGCACCTCACGCTCTCATCCATGAGTCTATAGCACATTCTCTCTCAATCTGTCTCTTTCTGTCTACCTCTCTCTTTCTCTCATGGATGCCACCCACTGGTTTACCTCTAGTTGACCTCCCTAAGTATTCTGTTAATTACTAACTTGAGAGTACGTATTAGACTCCAGCATGCATTTGGAGCCGAGAGTGTAGTAATGGTTGTTTTCTGTACGTAAGCGTATTGTCTCATATTGTACATGCACAGTCGTCGTTTGTTTATGATTTTAACCCTACTCTGCAAGTCACTAGGTCATATCCTTGTCATCAGTTTACGGCTATGCCAAATTGGATTTGTGGGTTGTTTTATTAAATAATGCACTTAGATATACATCTATAATAACTGTCTGTTCTTTTTCTATTTTGCTGTTGGACTAGTGACATGGGTCAGACATTCTAGCCTGCGGGATCTTGTTATATATCTCCGAATAATTAGTATTGTAATTAGCATAGCAAAAAGTATTACCTTAAAGTTGACCCTGACTCTCTGCAGATATGGAATGAATTTAGTCCTAATTAGAGGAGGCTCACTTCACCTTCTACCTCTACAGAATCAGCAGCAGCCCAAAGGTGGGAGACACTGATTGACTGTGTGAATTTGAGGGGGTATTTTTTAATAGAGGATAGTGCACATGTGCCCCTGACCCCCGCCAGCCACCTCCCTCCCTCCCTCAAACTCAATCCACGTCCTTTTCTATAGCTTGACTTTTCATCTTCTTAACCATGGACCCATCTCCAGAGGGCTGGGACCACTCTGGCTCAGTAATAATACCCCCTATCAGATGTCAAGGTGGGACAAATGGTGGCTATTCTCTTAGTAATGGCCAGTGAAATGGGTGCCTGACAGAGACCGAATGAAGACCTGTGTCCCTTGTACACCATATAGTGCAATTTCTTTTTCCATTGTCCTGCTATTGTACTAAAGTGGATTTCTGTTTGCTCTCTCTTATTTGAATTGCATTTTTAGCTGAATCCTATGCAAGCATGTTATATATGTTATATAGAATACTGATTCTTAAAACATCAAGTGGCTACCTAACCCATGATTTAAGTACTGCTTTAGCTGTATTTATGTAATTTCAACATCTTTTAAATCCAGCTTAATAACTTATTTTTCTTAAACTGCAGTAGGTTTGCAGCAGCTTCCTCTGCTACATTCAGGTTAAATCTCTGAGGTAAAGTTAAGCCAATTTAGTGAAGTTCCTCATCATATCCTGTCAGTGGATGATACACAGATATCCATCCTGCCCTACTAGTTCAAGATAAAACTTCCTCAAGCTCCTTCAGCTGTGTTTATATTGGATCATTTGGGAATTGTACATTAGCGAAGAAGTGTGGCACTCTGATGTAGCCTAACCGAGCTCTGCTCTGTGGCTCTCTTAGTGTATGTGTTTCACTTAATCAGTAAATGCATATTAGCCATTTTGCCCCCTGGGCAGAACTCTAATTAATTGCTCTTGCTCCTTCCTCCAACGAGAACAGGATGTTAGATTCTAAATGAGGGCATTTTATGGTCTAATATGCCTTCTGTGTTTCTTCGAATTCGAACCCATAAAGCTTTCTGTTTTCCAGCAAAATTGCTTTAATGGATAATGACAGATGATGGAATGAGGGGAATCGTAATTGTTTGCTGACGTTCGCTCTTGTAGAGGAAGAATTAATAATGTAGTGACAGGACAGTGCCCTCTTTGTCTTCTGGTCCACTCTCTTTGTCCAACAAGTTTGGATTTGGTTTAGAGGAAGAACAAGTACCTGTCTCAGAGGTGTAAACAAAAAATGGAAAGCTTGCAAATGTGATGTTGAAATCTTGTATATCATGCTATACTTTCTCAGCTTTCACCTCTACCTTGTTCATCTGGTTATTACGGCTAGTAGTGCAGTGCGTAATAATTCCCTCAAAAAACTGAAATTCATTAATGTGATTGTTGGGAATCTGTGTCTCTCCGAACAGCCTAATTAGCGGTGCTAATGAAAGCGGACACACTAAATCCATCAATGTTAATCATAATTGCATTTTATAAAAGCGTGTGGCGTTGTCTCCTGCACTGCACCCATTCAAAATTGATTAGCATCTAAAAATGTGTTTCAAAGATTAAGCATGACGCTTAAGACCTCTCTGCAATTGTGGCCACTGGGGCTGGGTTGGAGTAATTTACTCTCATGGAATTGAAAAGTATTGAACCGCTTGACATGTCCACACCCTTCGCCAGCCCTACACCACATGCGCTCTGTGCCACCCATTATTAAATGGTGCTACTCTAATCACTTGGGTTTAGGGATGAAGGATGAAGGGTGGATGTTTGGATAGACACATCTGTCACTATGGAACATAAGACACTATTTTCACCTGTTTTTAAATGATTTTCTATTCATTCTGATGTCGACAAGAAATTGGGAAAAATATAGCAAAGTCTATGAGGTCAACAGCACACTCTTTCATTATGTAAGAGTGCTTTCACACCCAAGCTTAATTTCCCATTTTTCTTTGCATAACGCATACTGTATTCTTTCAAGACAAAAAAGAATGACATTCATAACAGAACCTGTTTCAACAAGTCAAAAGATATACAATACATAAAATAAACAAAAGCACCACTAAACTAAGTTACTCAGTTATCATAAAACTCTATGGCTAACTTCATAGCCATAGCCTCAAGTCATGGTCCCTCCCTCTACATGCTGCAACAGTCGCATGTAAGCTAATAACGCCATCTGGGAGTTTTTTTATTCTCTGTACTGTTGTAATGGACTCTGGTACCAACCCCAGCTCCTTTTTTTTGTCTCTCTCACCAACATTTTGAGTGACAGCAGTGAGGTTATTATCGTTCCAAACGCAGCTAGCGGCTGCAGGAGCCCATTACAGTAGGCTTGGTTAACGCTTGTCACATACTATGGAGAGCGGTAGACAGTTATGGTGAGCGAGCTGCTACCTTGTCCCCTAAAGGCTTGAGGTGTTAAAATGGAAAAAAATACAGGTTCCTTCGTGGAAATGTTAACCTTGTTCGGCATGGGCGTCTATGTGACAGTTTGTTGGTGTTTTTTTGCACATCATGTTTGGGTCAGAGTCCCTCAACAGCTTTACTTGTTTACACTTTTTTGAGGACACCGATGACTTGTGTATCCTCTCAGCCATCTCCATCTCAAAGGATGAGATTAGAAAAGAGTGATTGTTTTGAAAAGGGCACGTCAAACCTAATCTTTTCCTATGGTGATGGATAAAGTGTTCCGCTCTATTGTAGACCACGCCAGAGACTGGCGTCATCGCGGTCATATTTTGTTTCTGTGAATGCTTACGGGGGGGTGTAGGTAACATACACTATCAAACCCTGAGTCTGTGATAAATTGTTAGCTTGCGGTTGATTGTTTTAACCCCAGGCGTGCAAATAAGAACTACCTTTCCCATCTGACCATTCTGGATAGTGTAGCCATTACTATCCTCATGGACAGGCTTGTCTGTTAACATTGCAAGGCAGCGAAGCGAAGGTCTCTGAGAATTAGATTCATCCTTTTTTGTTTTAATTTCCCCTTTGGATTGGCAGGCTATTTTCACCACTATTATAGTTGAAAGTGTGTGTGTGTGTGTGTGTGTGAAGGGGCCTTAGAGACTTCATGAAGGTTCACAATCCCTAACAACAGTCCAGTGGTATAAGCCAAAAGATTTGGAACAGTTGAAGAGGGCAAAGATAGACAGAGAGAGGAGGGCAATGCATTAAAAACAATCTGTTCGCTGTCTCTTCTGGGGTTGTAAAATGAAGCAGGCGGAAACTGGGAGGAGCGAGGAGGTGGTTTAAGACCTGGGGCAGGTGGAGAGGTGTCTGGTCTGAGAAATTGGGACTCTGTACTTGATGAGAATGCTTTACACCTCTCTTCTTGGCTTCAGGGTCCAAACCCTATTTTAAAATCGGTCCCTGCTGTCTTTTCTTGATCTGTTAACGGCAAATTCCATTTCGTCGTTTCATCCCCCGCAAGTTCCCAAAGAAATAGATTAGCAAATACTGTTCTACACAGACCTCACTGGGAAAAAAAAGGCTTTCTTCGAATGTAAAATGGCCTCTGCAGTCAATCCCATAATGCCCTGCAGTTGATTAGCAGGGCCGAGTTGGCTCTCCAGATCCACTGAGCTCGTGGAAGGGTATGAAACTGTGCGCAGCCTGTGCCGAGTAGTCTTTAAAAACAGAAATGAGAATGTGGCTAGAATGCTAAAAGACTTTTTTTTCGTGAACAGCACTGGCCTTGAGGCGACTACTGCAGTTCCATCTGCATCTTATTCTAATACCTCCCACTCCAGCTTTACAAGGTCCATCTGTGTTAGGGAACAAGTGCCGTGCCTGACTAAAAAATGCCATAAACAAGATTTCCGAAGGTGCTAAGACTTTATGTGCAGGCAGGAGAAGCCTGCTGTTTTTTAAAGCCACAGCGAAAAGGATGTCTTGAGGAGAGCTTGTAGTACAGTATAATGTTACCTCCGCTGTGACTATGGTTGTGCAACGGTGACTGTGATTCTGTGACAGACTGCTGAAATCCGATAACACACCTTTGATTCTCACGGCACCACTGAAGAGGAAACGACTTCTTAAACCCCCAAATCTTTGGCTGGATAACGCTTGCATCACATTTTCAAAGGTCTGGTCACGCTTGGGTTTACCTAGGTAGGATTTAAAGTAGAGAGAAAGTCTGTGCTTGTGTGTGTGCATCTCTCTAGGTAAAGGTATCATTCAGCAAGCCATAAGAGCAGGGAGAAATTACCAGCTGAAAGAGGAAGGAGAGAGCAGAACAGACAGATCTGAACAAGACTGATGCTCTCTATCTTGAGCTCGGATGCTACTGTCAAAGATCTTCACACATTACCGCACTAAAGCATCTTCCCAAGCTGTATTCAGAGCAATCTCTGACTTACAACAAAGTGCACTCCCTTTTTTAAAAGAGTGAATTTGGTTAGGATTTTACAGCAACTTGGACTTAAAGTACGTCTGTCTGTAATAGTTTCACTCCGGCATGTTGCTGAAGCATAATGCCATACATATTCGTACAAGGTGCCAAATTTGTGCTGATTCGTACTAATTCATACGAGCTCACTCGTACGATTTCATACGATTTGTCTAAAACCACATGATGGGTTTTTTAGGGCGGGGTTATGTTTAGGTCATTCGTACAAATTAATACGAATTGGCATCTCGTAAAATGCGTACGATTTAAAGTAAATCGTATGAATTCGTACAAATTCGTGCGAATTAACCAGCTCGTAAAATATGTACGAATTGCTGTGAGATCAGGTTGGTATGCTTGTTGAAACAATAATAACGCCATTATCAAACAAATATAAACCAAACCTTACCCTAGCATTAATTTGGGCCCAAAATCAGAAAGGAAGTTTTAATCCCAGTCCTAACCCTTCCCAAAGGTCATTTCAGTACACACTTATGTAATTCGTAATTCCATATATTGACTGTTGGGTAATGTGGATTAGTGTAGTCTCAGCAAAAGGCCACAACTTCTTATTATGGCTGTGAAGAGAGTGTAATGAAACCTATCACAAAAAAATCTGATTCTTGTTTTAGAGTTAGGGCTGGGTCGTTGAATAAGATTCTCACCAAACAATGATTTTCTTCTGGGTTTTAGTGATCGGGTAGGTCTATGTTTATTTGAGGACAAAATATGCTGCTCCAAGAACACGTTTGGACTTGAATACAAGGGTCTATGTCCAAACTGCACCAAAATGCTATTGATGTATAACCATCACACTAAGCATTTCTTCTCTTCATCTTCCCCTCGTATCTTGACAAAACAGTCTCTCGGAGCATCATTTGACCTAACTTAAGTAAGTCAAGCTCACCAGAATGCTAGGCAAGCCAGAATGATGACAGAAAACAAAAGAAGTCTTTAGGAGAGTTAATGACTGCTTTTTATGGCCACTGTGCCGTAAAGGCAGCAAGTAAAAGCGTAAGTGCATTGGCTGGATTCCTGCGTAAATGTACCATGATGGGGCTGAAGGTAGACTGAGGTCTCCTGCTCAGACTGATAAAGGAGAAGAGGAGAACAGAGCTTGTTTGTGTGGGTGCAGAGGCGCTGTTTCCACAGCTGGCCTTAAGAGGAAGAGGGCAGGGAACAAAAAACAGAACGGCGTGCAAAAAAATGGCACCAAGTAAAAAAAAACAAAAAAAAAACAGTAGACCCAAACCAAACAGAGTGAGGTCATAGCTCTGTAAACGTCACGTGAGCAGCACAGGCTGTCTGAAGAGCAGAGGCTCTGTTTATGTGTTTGCACATGGTTTTATTTGTATTATGTTGATATTTGGGTCACTGACAAATTAAAAAAGGCAAAGTACTTTAAAAAATCTATCATGAACTCATGGTGTCTACATAATTTAAGAATTTCCACTTTTGCACATGATTTCAAAGTTAAAATATTTATGTGACATTACAGTAAGTTTAGTGGCGTTTTCACAGAGTGTTTGGACTTTCTTTACCTGTCACTTTAAAAGCATTTTCAGTCTATATGTAGCGTTACAGCAGCGCTACTCTCTTCTGCTGTGACTGATGGAGTTCTAGGCCTCTTCCATCAGGCCAGCCAAGCAGAGAGACACGGGTGAAGTCATCCCTACATTACCGCCCCCTCAGGGGACCCAATTTCAGAGAGCGGCACGCTTCTCATATTCCGTCCCTTCCATTCGCTCACATACAGTATCATGCCAGCCCCAACGGTGTGAAACAAACCAACCTTTATATCACTGAATGCACAGTATGAGACGTGCCCCAATTTTAACGCCTCCCAAAGCCCCCTGGACACACTAACACACAGACACACATTCTGCTGTCTGCGATACCTTCGTTACATTTTCTCACATTTCCTCCCTTAATGTGCAGCAGGTGGAATAGACCATTCTGTTGCATATCTGGACTTTTGTGTACATTAATAATACATGTATATCAGTATTTTAAGACTCCTCTCAAGATAATGAATTGATATTATGCACAAGCAAGATTTTGGTTTGGCATCCCTAATAAGCTCGGAGAAACCAAACTGCGATTCTTTGAAACGAAATAGAACGTTCTACACTCCCCATGATGCTTTGCTCTCCTTTCCTCCCGTCGTTCTCGCAGTTATGAGTGTCAGGGGTGATTAAACGCCATGGAAACAAGACCCTGCTGTCAATCATATTCCACGCTGAGCCTACCCCCAATTGAAATTCAGCATTATTATATCAGTATGTGCAGCATAGTGTCCAAACAGACTTAAAACTGTGGAGAATTCTCATCAGCTTTAGTTTTTCATCCCATCTCGCTCGCTAGCTGAGGCAGGACCACCCACCCACTCTCGTCTTGTATTACAGACACAATATTAGCACTCGTATGTGTGTGTGCACGTGGGTTTCTGTGTGTGCACGTGCTGCCGTTTGTGCAACAGTCCTCCAAACTGTCGCCGACTCAATTATGTGGTGGCACAAGCCAATAGCTTTAGGGTTGAAATTCTATTTTGAAGAGAACTGGAGCATGCATGTGTTTGTGTGTGTGTGTGTGGAGGCAACACCTGTTTCTTCTCATACTATAACTATTGTTCCACTCACATACTGTCAAATCAACATATAAAGGGTATCACCATCTTCTGTCATTCATATGTAGCCGTTTGTCTGCCCCTTATTAGCTCTATAACAGGCACACCTCGTGATTCATTAAAAAATAGGGCAGTTTTGTGGATGCAGAGTATTGTAAGTGTCATTATGCTAGCATTGTGTGAATTTTGCATCATCTCATTAATATTCATAAGCCAGGCTAGTAAGGTTTACAGTGTGTCCTTGGCATTTGAGATGTGTGTGTGCTTGCTTCCTTGTCTTTATCAGTTTATTAGGGTAATTTTTTTATTTTTATTTATTTATTTATTTATTTTCAAAAATCATGTTTTAGTATGTTATCACTCTTTTATTGTTTTATTGTGTTAGCGGTTTTAAAGTTATTTTCTAACCTAGTCAAAATAACCCGACTACAGTTTGATTGAGATTAATTGACACTATGATTTTTTTTTTTTTCTAAATCTGTGTCTGTTTTTGCAAATTAACTCTTAATATATATATATATATATATATATATATATATTATATACATATGTGTGTAATCGTTTTATTCATTATTTTTATATTTTGTTTAACAAAGTTCTAGACGCAATATAAATGTTTGTTTGTAAAATGTTTATATGTGTGGGATTGACAAAATTATAAAAAGAAAAAACTTTTTTTTTTCACTACCTAGTCAAAAACAAATTTCAATTGAAGTAAAATTAAAACTAATAATGTTCAGGACCTGTTCATTTACACAAACTGAATGAATCGGCTTTCTAAAAATGTACAAAAAGTGTTCATGTTTAGTTGAACTGATCTCTGTGTTTGTCTCTCTGTGCAGATATGACTATGTGGAAGTGAGAGATGGGGTGGATGAGAGCGGGCAGCTGGTCGGGAAGTATTGTGGGAAGATCGCTCCCTCTCCTGTGGTCTCCTCTGGGAACCAGCTCTTCATCAAGTTTGTGTCTGATTACGAGACTCATGGCGCTGGCTTCTCCATCCGCTACGAGATCTTCAAAACGGGTGAGTTAAAAGAAAGTGATGTTAACGACAGCAGCCCCACAGTGGATTTTAGAGCCATTACTATTGTTTTATAAAAAGAAGGATATGTGCAAGGTAGGAATTTAATGTAAGAGAGCACGACAGCCATATAAGGGGAGATGTAAGCGAGGGAGAGCACTTTCTGTTTTCTCTTTCTCAGTCCCGGTGGAGGAGAGATGATCAGTTGATAACAGACTTGTAGACCTTCAGGGTCTCTTGTTCTGGCTTTGTCTGGCCTACAGAGACACACACAGATACACACTGAGGGACCGTTGGTCTTATCTGGAGATGTCACGGCAATAAGCAGAAATTTCCTGTTGTTCAGATCTGTTTCCTGTGTTTGAGGTAGGGCTAAAGACAGAGAAAGCTAGAGAGAAAGCGTGTTTGCGTAACCTCAGACAGGTGCAGCACACAAATACTGACCCCGGGCTACCCCGAGCCTGACCTCAGGATGAGACGGATGATCCAGGGCAGTTATTTCAATCTTTATTGTCCACTTGTGTGTAGTCATTCCCGCAGAAAAGAAAACTCGCAAAGAAAATCTCTTTAATATCTCAAATTCTTGACAGCAATGAGATGATATGGTAAGATTTTGTCAGTATTATCACAAACTATTATCAAAAAGCATGATGAATACAATAATATCGCAAAGTATTATCACAGTACTGTCACATTATCCTTCAGAAATTATTCTAATATACTGATTTACTGGTCAAGAAACATTTCTGATTATTATCAGTGTTGAAAGCAGTTGGAAATCATTCTTTGATGTGTAGCAAGTTACCAAAACTTTTATAATACAGTATAAATATGTTTTTACAGCCACTTTTGATTAATTTTATACATCACTGCATAATAAAGTAAAAACTGACCTCAAACTTTTAAATATTAGTTTATGTAAAAAATTATATTTATACAGATAGCTTTTTTTAATAGTAATTAATTATTTTTATTGTGTTTCGTTGTGATTTTTACTCAAATGCAGTTTGATTGAGATTAATTAGAATGCACAATGAAAAAAACATTATTTATTATAGTTTTTTTTTTTTATTATTAAACACAGAGTTATCTTTTTTAACAAATGAACTCTTCATATATTAACATTTTCATTTTTATTATTTATTATACATTTTAAGGACACAAAGCTCTATTTGACAGAACTCCTGAGCTATAAAAGAGCAACCCCGGAGTAATAGCTGTTCCTCTGGGTTTCCACCCTCCCCTCGCACCTCCACACACTTTGGCTCATCAATAACATCAATAAGTCTCCCACAGTATTCCATTATCTCAGTGCTGGTTTTCTTAAACTCATCTTCTTGATGTGTCTGATTGGAAATAAGGGTTCCTCTGGAGAGCGCAAAGACGTCTGAAACATATCGACTCTGAGCAGTCCAGGGGTCGAGCAGACGCTCTCGGCCAGGCTGGGTGTGTTCCTCTCAGTTTATCAGCATGGGTGGGCCACAGGATCCCGTGTGAACAACAAATACTGTTGTTTGCAGTCCGGGACATGGGAATTTGCTGTGACTACGCAAACTCTGCCGAGCGTACGTCAGCCTTATCAATTAAAGACAGAGAAGGGAAAGAATGTGAAAAAGCATAGGAAGAGTGACGGATGGCGAATAAAGAAAGAGAAACCGATTTGAAAGCCTTGTTAACACCATCTGATCTGCATGTTTGTGACATACAAGTAAAAGTAATGATTACACACAGGTGTTGAAACAGGTGCGCAGGTATTCAAATGCGGGATGATTATAAGAATGTAACACCGTTTAAAATGAGATTATATTCATTTCAAGCTGCTGCTGCTACATTTGGAGAGGTAAGCTGTGGATCAGAGCGGGTTTCACACACATCCGCAGCGTGTGGGCTGAATCGCTAGAAGCAGCAGTACAGCAGAATGTCTAATTAAAGGTACACTGTGTATTTTGTGAGTTTTATAGCGCTCTCGGATGGCTAGACCGATTTCAGAAAAGGTGTCTTCAACTTCAGCTGCTTGTCTATGTTTTTAAAGCAATTAGCCACGAGAGATTGTGCGTTACAGTGTTTTTACTCTGCTCTGTCCTCGAGAACACCACCTTAGCATGTGTATTGAGTGGCTTATTGCTTTTATAAAATGCCAGCAACGGCAATATGATAAAAAAATAGCAGTATTCTCTCTAAACAATGTTTATCAGCGAGCAGTGTATCTTATTAGATAGATTGGCAGATAGAAGAGCAGAGAGCTAATTTGAAGACTACAAGAGAAAGAGAGAATAAACAGGGAACACAAAAGGAGAGAAGAATCTATTCAGGAAAAAAAGTGTGAAGGTGACAAAGAAAGTGAGGGAGAGAAGATGAGGTGAAGAGAGGGCGAGAAAGCCTGGGAGCTACACACACACACACACACACACACGGGAAAGATAAGAGATGAGAATCTCTCCACCGCAGCTATCTATGAATGCAATCAAGCCTGACCCAAGCACTAACCCACACTGGACAGCACAGATATCTAACGAAGAGCTGTCCTCAAGGGGCTTTCAGACCGCTACGGTTTCACAGACACCATGTTCTTTCTCTCAGAGTTCCCTTACACCATCCCTAACAAGGGGCTTTTAGATGATTTTCAGAAACTTGCGTATCCCATCCGTAAAGAAGAGGAGTCTGTAGTTATCATGTCACCCTGCCTTGCCGTGGCATCCCCAAAATGGCCTTTCTTAGGGTTGAAGGAGACATGCGTTTTTAGTTAACAGCTCTGCAATTTTCAGAGCCACATCAAGTGAGAAGAGAAGCTGATGTTTCGCAAGCGGGGTGGAAGGCGTGGGTGTGGGACAGAAGGATGGAGAAGTAATTTATCCCTGCTTCAGAGTCAAGAAGCCTGTTTCCACCTCTGAGTAAAAAACAACAGTAACTGTGAGAATAAATAGGAAATTACACATTTTCTAACATAAATTTGCAATTGCTAGAAATAAGGTGTGAGATGCAACACTGATAGAAAGATGAAGGTTTTATGTGGCAGCTGTAGGAATGAAAGTCAAAATTTATGTTACTGTTGCAGATTTTATTGATCTTTTGAAACAGATTTAGGTCTTTCTCTTTTCAAGTAAACAGGAACTCTTTCTGTGCATCCAACCCAGGTTCGTTCAGAAAATTGGTTCTTGCATGTCTCTCAACACTTTCAGAGTGGCTTTAATAGTCTAAGTGTCTTTAGTTTTATAAGAAATAGATGAATGAGAGTCTGGCACAGCTCGCATGAGTTCAGAAATTAAATGTCCATTGAGTAGCAACAAAATACTTGCATTCGAAAAGACATTTGCTGAAGTAACCATGCCCCTTTATCTTGTTTCTAAAAGTCGTTGAGCTCTTTTATTGTGACTTGTGTTTCACGGGACTCTGTATTGCGAGTGCAATGCTGTACCGGGTGCGCTATAGAGCATGTTTACTGCATCAGAAAGCCATACATGTGGAGCTGTTTATGTCAAACAAACATCAAAATGTATTAGTTTACAAATCATGCATCATATGTTAAGTGTTTTCCGTTTGTAACACAGTATTGTACAAATAATCATATAAAAATTGGTTTTCAATAATCAATGACCTTCACTTGTAATTATAATTTCTGTTCATCATGTGACTTTCTCATCATCACCTACATTCAGTATTTCAAAGCTACAAAATGATTTCAGTACTTTAATAGGTTATATCAGTTAATGAAATTACAGTATTTAACTGTAAAAGTAACTTAAAATGGTAAAACCTAAATTGTTGTTACCGTATTTTTTACATTTAAATTTTAACAGCCACAGTTGCCTTTTTTACCGCAAATGTTATGTTTTGTTTTGTTTTTTACAGTGTAAGGAGAGCTACATTTTTCACAACTGTAGATACAGACAGATTTTTCCAATGAACTCATATGTGTACTTAAATAGCTGCCAGTGAAGTCATGCCAAAAGTCTGCATCATCATCATCATCATCGCTAACTCATGTCTAGCCAGGCCATTCATCATTGAGATGTTATCTGAACATCTTTACGATGGCACCTGTGTCAACACAGTAGGACAAGGATTGCGTGAGAAGAGCAGCTTGTTCATTGTGTCCAGTTTAGTTGTCTTTTACAAGTTTAGTTGCTTTTTTACAGGCCAGTGGCATAGGTCACATCTGGCACGTCTTCGAAATAAACCCACCTACATTAACACTCAAAGCTAATGAAACCCAAGGCAGAAACTGTCTTTCTGTGCATTGCCCATTCTCGTTCTCAAGGGGAACCATCAGCGGTGCTGGCTGGCTAAATGATGTGTCAGCAACTGTAGATTGTAAGTGTGTGTGTGTTTGTGTGTTTAGGGTAACCCCACAGCTGTGACTCCAGATTAATGTTTGTTGGAAAGTGTGGCCAAATTTTGCTTCTCAAACTCTCATCGCGCCCATTAACCTGTCTTAGCGTAGCCACGGGGGTAAACGGCAAGGAAAGGTGTGTGTATGTGTGTGTCCAGATTAATTATTCTCCCTGCAGATATATGGAATATAAACAACAGCGATTAGCTCACTAGACCCAGAACACCTCCAGCTATTTCATTTCTGCTTCAGCGTTACACAAACTTTGTCGTATGCCAAGGGATCTAGTAATATAAGCGTCAACATAGCTGTGTCAGCTCAGGTTTTCAGTGCAGTCTGCAGTGTAGCTCACAAAATACAAAAAAATTGTAGCGTTTACCTTTGGATAAATAAACAAGAATGGATACAAATATGCATATTTTGATTACAGTATTTCAAAAAAAAGTATACAAAATAAAATTTAATTTCTTATTTTTTTTCTTTTGACATTTTTAATAGTGCTAATTTATTTTACATATTTGGATGTAATTAATTTTTTTTTATTAGGGTTTTGGATTTTTGGATTTTGACCCATACTGTGTATTTTTAGCTATTGCTACAAATATGACTACTGTACATAGAATTTTGGCTTTCTTTAAATTAACAAACTGTAGTCTATACAGTAGTTTTAATTTACAAAAACAACACTGAAAATGTCTTAAACAGAGGGATACAGCTTCACCCATGTCTGGTTTTGATTATGCCAGAACTAAAGATAAAAGGTTAATTTCTAAATGACGGCAATGATAGACATGTTGTATTGTTAGATATACATCACTGAGGTCTCGTGGGAAGACTTTAACGTAACAACAGTAAAGTTAATCTCAACAGAACATGAGGATTAAATCTATGACACTTTGCTGGGTTTGTTTACACTAAGGAGAGACCTGCAAGCCATCATTTTAACATTTAGCATTGCCTCTTGCCTGTTAAATAAACAGCATATTCCACAGAGACTAAGCCTTTAGCCACTTCGCCGCATTGAAAAGATAAGCCCTGTGTATATACGTTGGTGCGGAAAAGCAAAATAAATCGTGCAAAAGCTAGCCATTTATGTCAGAATTAGTGCTTAGCTGCTGTGAATCAAGTATGTGTGTTTTTTCAATACCACTTCACTACTCTCTCATAAATTCTGGTGTTTAAGTGTAAATTTAGTTCAGAGCGACTTGAAAGTATTTGTGGCTGTGAGCGGGAAGAAAGCGAGAGAGAAAGCTGGATGGCTCTCACAAAGCTTTATTTGTTTGGCTTGAGTTTACAGGCTAGAAGCTCCCTCCCGTTTCTCATCTCAGTTTCCCCGCGTCTTACTCTTGTAAAGTTGTTTTTTTTTTTTTTACTACTTGCAAATAACTGCAGAAACAAACCAAGAGACATGGGAATGTGTGGAGATTTTAAGCATTTGCGGTTAGCGACAATAGCGACATGTCTCTGACTCTGTATGAGACACGCATAATCACAAACGCACACACATAGACACAAACCCTAGAATCCCACCGCAATCTGTAAACAGCAGTGAAGCATTACAAAGCCAGTCACAGTTACGCAGCTACGCAGCTAGTGGACCAACAATTCATCCACAGAGAGGCACTAACAAAAACACAGTACTTAATATGTATTCTTGCATTAGTGCTCAGTGGGATGACCTTCAAATGTCAGATAACTAGCTAGTATTTTGACAGTTTTGCAAGCTTTAACTCGAACAGATTGTTGCTCCACCTAAACTTAAATAACTAAAGAAGAAATCTGAGCACTCTAGCGCCACTTTGCGGCAATGCTTTTAATGCAACATTGCAATGGATTCTGACATATTTCGGAATTCAGCACATTCGCTTTTACTTGCTTTGAGTATGTTCTGGGTTGTTTTGCTAAAAAGATACTGTTATAGTATGCACTTTATAAATAGGGTGAGAACTGGCGCAGAGGAAAAGCGCTCTTATCTTGCGAAAGGAAAATACAATTCATTCTTGCCCGTGGAACAGCCACAGAATTTTTCCCTCTGTCAGAAGATTATCTTCAGAATAGTCTACAGAATTGAGTGTGTCTATCTGCCGTTGCTGGAACTTATGCAATTGTCAAAAACTAAAGATGAAAGTTGAAAGTTTTTGGCTCCATAATTTATTGTTCCTTTGAATTTCTTTATAAGCCTGCTGAGCCTAGTTACTTTTATTTCAACTTGGAAAGTTTCAGATGCAATGATTGCTGACCATTCAGCTGACAGCTTTCAACCCTAAATTATAAGATATTATGTATAAGAAATTTTATACTAAATGTCTAGAATTTTTGTGAAAGGACTAAAAGTGTGGAATTTATGTCCTGCTGTTTAAAAATCAACCATGTAGTGCACTAAATGTCAACTCACTTTAGCGTCAAATTCCTGTGCTGGTGATTTTCTTTAGAGCATGGGGAAAATTGAAAAGGCATGAAAAGAAAGATAAAAAGAAACAGTTAACAGGTTTTGTGGTAGAGTTTTTGATGGCATTAAATTATGCACCCAAGGTTCCAAAATAACAGAAAATGCTCTTCAACATTCCCCTTAAAGCTGCGAAAAAATACTTTCTATCCTTTGAAGAGTTGTTTGTTAGACTGTTCATTTATTATTTTTCAAAAGGGGTAGTTCACCTAAAAAGTAAAATTCTGACATTTTACATTCCATTGTGTCAAATGCTTTTTTTCTTTCACAGAGCACAATAGGAGATGTGAGGTAGCTGCTCTCTAACATCTAAGAAAAGTGAGAAACTTAAAGTTAGATCTGTGGCTTCAGAAGATGATTTAGAACTGAAGTGGCCACCCTGGTCCCCATCCAATTTTATTTTTTACAAGAAACCAGTTTGACAATTCTTCAAGACTTACTCTTTTGTTTTCCACTTAAAGAAGTAAGTAATATGGGTTTTGTTTTTTAGCCACAGTGACATCATTATTTGTCATCCCTCTTCTGGTTCACGATCTTTGAACTTTTGCACCCGCAGTAACCACGACATTCCACACTACATTAGCTGCAGTGCTAACGTAATGTTGACATTTCAGTGTTGATGATCCAGAGGTGATCCTATATGCCTCAGTCTGTAACAAGAGCGTATTTACTCTTAGAGCTCTGAGTCTATTCATCACACAACAGCTTTAGCCGAGCGAGCGTCGTGTAAGTGCAAAGTAGTGATGTATGTGTGAACTTCAACAACACACTGCATCAACAAACTAGTGCACCAGGGAGTTCTGGGTAAATGTTGTGACTTGCTGATATAAAAGTGTGCGTGTGTATTTCTAAAGGATAGAGGAAGTGAGTTTTATAAAGTATTATGACTATATTTTGCTGTGTCTTAATTGTGTAAAAGCCCCAACCATACAACAGAGAGTGAAGTACGGGCTCATATGCGCTTTTACTTCTTGTTGGTCTTGTTTTATCTTCATCATTAGCCCACACACCCAAGAAATCAGGCAGCGGCCATATCCCGAGCAGGGTGGGCCTCCACCATGGCCCATAAACCATGCAATCATCGAGCAAAACAACACAGACCACCATGTTCTTTCTTCACTGTTTGTTTTTCCCCCCTACTTCATCTGTCTCAGTGAACAAACAAAAAATCCTAACTTTTTCCTTCCTCTCGGTGCCCACCTCAGGTCAAGAATGCTCCAGGAACTTCACCTCCAGCAGCGGAGTCATCAAGTCGCCGGGTTTTCCAGAGAAGTACCCCAACAACCTGGATTGCACGTTCATGATCTTCGCTCCCAAGATGTCGGAGATCGTTCTGGAGTTCGAGAGCTTTGAGCTGGAGCCAGACAAGCAGCCACCCACTGGAGTGTTCTGCCGCTACGACCGCCTGGAGATTTGGGACGGCTTCCCTGGAGGTGAGTCATTGGACTGATCTGTTGCTCCAAACAGGAAAATCTGAATGTTAGAAACAAAAGATCACTTAGTGGATGTTTGCACATTGGTTCTCAAATACTCACAGTTCAAAGGACCAGCAACAGTAAACTTCAGTCTACTGAAACATGACATCAAATGTCAAGAACGCATACTAGATCTTTACAACATAACATTGTTTACATTTTCTGAAGAAAACGTGAGTGTCCTATGGAAACCACACCAACACAGTGTACTAGGTGGTTTATGTTTATACCATTGTTTGAAGCAACTTTGTGTCATATTTTTATATGAAAATAAATAAGCTGAAAACATTTAAAGTGAAAAACTTTTTTTTTATAGTCCTAAGCCTTAAATGTAAAGTATTTATTGGACCGGTTTCTTCTTTAAATTGCAAAAATACTGTAAAAATATGCATGGTATTACAATATTAACCTAAAACTGTAATTAAAACAAGGGAAAAAGTGGAATTATTGTATTTTTGAACAATTGTTAATTGTTAATTGTGACTGCGATCAAAAATTTGATTAATTTTGCGACCCTACCTTAAGGTATTGCTTATGAACCTTAAATAAGGACACAACGTCATTCCTTAAGCGCACTGCTACCGTAACAGACTATTGTAACCCTGAAGGAACTTAAAACAAAATTTTATTTGCGATGGCACCAATTTGATTTCAGAATTGTAAATGTGATCATATAGAAAAGCAGTTGCAGTTGAAGAAGGCAGTGTGGAAAATGAAACTAACGTTCAGAGCAGAAGTAATTGGGAGGATCTCATCTTTGGCCTTCTGGAAATGACCTTTAACAGATAAGCCAGATGCTATGACTAAAAAACAATGCTGTATGATTGATCTCTGGGGGAGAACAGACGCCTGGCCTCGATTCATTTGCTGTGTTTCACAAGCAAAACAAACCTCTCCTCTGCATGGCCAAGAGTCGATAAGATATTTGGACTCATATTCATACACTTACTAACATGTTCCCAAATACTCAAATAATGTAAGCCTTTATCCCGTTAGTAGCTGTTCTCTGGACATTAGACTGTGGTTTGTCTTGGGGTGAGGGACTCTGGAATGTAGACTGTTGTCATAACACCAGAAATATTCTATTCTCCTAGATAATTACAGTTTTTATTTGTGTGTGTGTGTGTGTGTTTGTTTGAACTGCATATACACACCCAAAAGCCCAACAGGAAGATTACAGCTCAAAGCGGGAAGGAAGTCTGCGAGGACCAGAGGTCTTATTCAGTTTCCACTTCATTATCGACTTTTTTCTGTCTTGACGGAAGAGAGAAGCCGTGAACAAATGACACCTTTGATCTGAGATCGAGCCTTTTGAGCTTTCTCATCAGTTCAAATTTTTAAAATTGGTTTCGGCATTCTTCCGAGGATACATTGTGAATCTATTGTCGCAATTATGATGAAAGGAAGTCTGTTGAAATAATTGTTTTTGAAAGTCTTTTGCAGAATCACAGTCGTTTTAGGAATTATCTTCTGGATGGATTTTGAAGGAAATCAGCAGAAAGTCCGCTATTTGTTTATTTTTAGGTTTCCTTTATTTTTGTTTTGTGTTCCATGGCTAACAGCATGCCAGTTTGGGACGAAATAATTATGATTAATGCTGACAGAATCTTCATTTCTGGTTGAACTCTTTCTTTAAAAGGTGCTGAGAGTGCTGCACTCTTGTTGGTGTCTTAAGCAAGCTCAAGAAGGGAGGATTTTGATGTGTAGAGCCTTTTGTGAATCCGAAATCCATGTAGGCCTGAGGAAAGCGTAGAACCTGGCACAAAGGTCGCTTTATGTTAGTCCCAGCAGCTTCTGTTGAAAAATCTACAATAAAAAAGCTGTCCCACAAGTGCACAGCGACAGAGAAAGAGCCAAGAGGGAAGTTGAAGACAAGACTTTAAAGGGAAGGCCCTGGTGCCTTAGGGCCTCGGTGTAACTCGTCTCTACGGTTCAGACACTAGCTGCATTACCTGTGGAGCCACACCAATCAATAAGTGCATTAGTGTGGAAAGGCTGCGAGGCATGAGACAGAAGCCTCCATGACTTCGAGCCCTCAGCCCACCCCTCCATCACCCACCGGCCGCCCACTTTGAGGCAGTCACAGCCTGGCAGAGGTTTATAAAGCCCCCTCCTCCTCCACCAGAGCAGACATGCTGGATGGGTTCACGGAGAGGCTCTTTAAAATTTCATAGCCCTGTTGAGTCATGCAGATAATCCGGATGCTTCACCACACCCAGAGCTGTCTCAATACACAAGCGCACACATTTATGCACACTTGGATGCACCTGTTTCTATGAATTCTTATGAAGATTAAGATTCGTGTAAACCCGTAGATCTGTTTTATATTATCACACACACACACACACAGCGCTGGCAGATCTGTTTAATCTCCTGGACTGTAATGGGCATCTTCTCAAACAGCCAATCGCAGTTTCTGTTTAAACCAATATTTCAGTAATCTGTGGTACATTTTAACATGATCCCAGATCTTTCATGTTTCGTGTGAGTCAGAGTCAGTAATTAGTCCTTTAACTCGGGTTTTGAGATTTCTTGTATATACCTTGGGTTAATCTTGCTATTTGCATTTTTACAAGGTTAATTTTATTAAAAGCATGCACAAAAAAGAAAAATGTCATTTCAGTGTAATTTAAGTTTCCAAAGCTCATGCATAATTAACGAGGCTAGCACTGGGGCCATTTATAACTGGTTGTCTGTTGCTAAACAACTTGCCTTTACATTCTAGCAAGTTTGCTTAAACCAAAGTTGACAATGTCCTGAACCTGGAAAGACGTGTGCATATAGTATGAAAAGATATTTTTCAATACAGCTTCAAAGCATTTCGGCTGAATGTACTGCATACCTCTTAATTCACAGCCTTAGTTGTGTTCGGTTCTTTCCCTCTTGTCCTCTCTAACTCCTACACATTTTTTCTTTTTCTTTTAAAGTGGCTTCTGGGAAGTTACATTAAAGTGGCCCTGGAACGAACAATAAGTGCAGGAATTTATGGTCGCCACTGAAAACAGAAAGCCAAGGTCATAGACACGTTCAAAACAGACACTACCCTTTCATTTCCATCAACAACAAGGTGCAGAGAGAATGTTTTGTTCAGTCAATGCAGTTATACAAGGTCAACCGCTCACACTGTCCTTGACGTTCACACACTACAGGATCAGCTTGAATAGTAGATTATTATGTGTATCTAATCGTGTCTCTTTATCTTCTTTCCACAGTTGGTCCATACATCGGCAGATACTGTGGACAAAATACTCCAGGACGGATCATATCCTACACTGGAATCTTGGCTTTGACAATCAACACTGACAGTGCTATTGCAAAAGAGGGATTCTCAGCTAACTTCACTGTGCTGGAAAGAACAGTTCTGGACGGTAAGTCAATACTGCGATGTTTAAAGTGCATGAAATAATTCATGAAATGAATACTAAATTCAGTCATATCAGCATCCTAGAAGAGGTTGTTTATTGTGCATAACGTGTGCATCACACAACTAGTCATGTAAATATTACAACATTAAATATTTCAGTATGCCAATCCTGTTACAGTAATAAACACAGAGATACTTTAGATCTTTAAACAAAGTCAAAGCGTTATACTGCAAACCATTTAACATGCACATAAACCCCATCTGTGCTCCGTAACTTGTAAAACATAATTACTCCGAAAACTTGTAGGAATTACTAAAATATAATAATAACCTATAAATACTGTCAAGCTTTAGTTAGTATAAGCAGAAAAAAATCGTTTTTATACACTTTAAAACTCTAGTTCTATAAAATCAAAACAAAACAAAAGGTTAAAGGACATTATCAGAACTTATTTTAATAATGTTTATAGCCAAAGTTATTGAAGCACACCCTGTTAGTTGGGGTTTAACCCCATATGCATGCTAATACAACATGATATGACACGTTACCACGTCCCGCTCAGCTGTGGCCCTCTTTCATTAAGTGATTGTGTTAAGAGTCACGACCCATCTGCCCTGCTTTATGGGGATTGGTTTCCTTTTTTTTCCCAAACCAGCTCACCTCTTCACCCCAATTTAAGAGATGCTCCAACTAAACATTTAATTTCAGTACACACCACCATCCCTCAGCAGCAATCACGCTATGCATTCAAAACTACACCTCTATCTTTCTTTCTCACAGTCTGTCACCTACCCTTGAGAACATACCTGTTCAACATGACAAGCAGTATGTCCAGTATAATTGCAGCTCATACCATTTTAAGGTGGATGCATAGTGTATATAGCATAAAGCGCATATTGCCATATTGCCAAACATGTACATTCATTTTGGTCACGTATTATTGTAGCACAGTTTGTGCTGATTACAAGAAAAATACAGGTTTGTCAATAATATCTTCTAAGTAGCTGAAAAAAGCACAAATATCAGAGCATGTCCAAACATCTCAAGGGCCCCAAAATCACCTCAGACTCCAGAGGGTTAATGTTGTGAACCGGTGTACCATGCTATATTTCAGCTTGAGCTCTCAGTACACATCAAGGTGTGCACTACATCTCTGCCATCCCAGCTCACGCTCAAGAATACATTCGGTGTGTTCTCAGCAGGGGCTTTGCCGAACAGTCGCAGTCTATCAATTATTTATTGGCTCCATAAATTTACATTCTGTGGCAGCTTCTCTCGCAGTTCGACATGTTTACCAGTATATTGTGCTTTGCAGGAAGGAAGGAGATCGCCATTGGCAATAAGTCTTTATGTGAAGGATTTTGTCAGTGAACCGTCATGGATTTATGGTCTCTGCCGAGTTGGACCGAACAGTGACGGATGCCAGATGTAATCAGACCAGAGATCTGGTTGTTTTCAGTCATTGTTCTAAAGAATGAAAGGGTGGAAAGTGAATAGATAGCTTGACGAGATAGAGAGATAAAACAGAACAAAAGAGAATGAGTAATGTTTAGATTAAGTTGAGCTGAGGTTTCAAGGGTAAAAGAGAGAAATTCATGAGAAGCGCATAAGTGTAACAATCACTTTTGATTTTGGCTTTAGTGTTAGCAAGTGTTTTTTTGGACACAAAATAGAGTGGTTACTCTATGAATACTTTTCAATTCTGAATTAAATGTACACTCTTACATGCAATTAAATTTCAAAATGATTTTCAGAAATCTTTTCATTATTTTTAATGACATCAAACGATTAATTGCATCCAAAATAAAAGTATTTTTTTACATAATATATGTGTGTACTACTGTATATATATATATATATATATATATATATACTGTATATATCAATATATATTTTAAAATGATTTACATTTATATTTGTATAATTTATGTTAATATATTTAATATACTAAAATAACATTTGTATTCAATATATACATGCATGTATGTGTATTTGTATATACTTAACAAATATACGCAGTGCATATTATATTATTATTTAGCAAAAACAATTGTTTTGGATGCAGGTAATTGCGATGAATCATTTAGCAGCACTATTCAAAATGCATTTTGTGATTGATTACATTAGAAAGAATAAATACAATCTTGCCTTAAAAGCATTTGAGCATAAGTACCTCAGAGGCTAGCATAAATTTGCTCTGTCTAGGAAGGCAGATCCCTAGGTTTGCAGAATGGCTCGGTGCGAATAAACAAATAAAACTACTGTCTGTCTATCTAGTCTCCATCTGCTACATGTGTTTAGGCCTGTATGTTTGGGCTGTGTTGTTTGTGTGTGTGTGTGTGCGTGTGAATCTGACCTGCTTTCACTGTTATATTAGGTAACACGAGCTCACCCTGTTTCAACATGCATTTCCTTACATTTAGAGCTGTGCTTGTTTGGAGTCTGTGACCTGTTGTAAATAAATTAGCATGCCTCCCACCTCAGCCTCAACATTTCCCTATCATTCACTGTCTCAGCCCTAAATTCTGTGCCGAAGCGTCTGGTAAAAGCCCCTTGGGGGTCAAAGTGTGAACTTTGCTTGTCTCAGACACACGGCCGGCATGCCTCGAGACGACTGCCGCATAACGTCACAAAACAATCAGCATGCCCTTATCCTGGGTGGCATGGCTTGAGGAGTGATATACAACCTGCTCTGAAAACACAGACATGCTAGAAGCTTCTCTGACTTTACATTCCTCTGAATGCTGACGCTGGGGAAATGGCCTTCCCGTGTGCACCTTCAGGAGGCACTTCTTTTCTGAACCTCAAGACTTCTCTCACCGCTGGACTTAAGAGCTTAAACTAAATGTTTTATGAATAAAGGTTTGCGTCTTAATGTGGTACACTTCCCACAGTGCTTCCATTAAACTGTGGGAAAGAAAAGTGCGTGTGATTTATTCTGGTGCTAAGAGATGGAAACCTACGGTACTTTGCCTCAGAGTGGCCCATTCCCGGGAGAAAAGTCTTAGTTTGGGTCGTGATCTGATGTATTCTTTATTTAGATCGTGAAATGACATTTTAACAACTCCCCCACCCCTTTTTTTTCTCTCTGTGCTTTCCTCAGACTTTGACTGCAGCGAGCCTTTGGGTATGGAAACTGGGGAAATCCATTCTAACCAAATCATGGCCTCATCCCAGTACAACCCCAGCTGGTCTTCGGAACGATCTAGACTCAACAACCCCGAGAACGGTTGGACCCCTGCGGAGGACTCAAACAAAGAATGGATCCAGGTACTGTAGGATTCACACACTTATAGTGAAGATAGAGGTGTATTATGAATGAGTCATGGAGGAGGGATTTGTCCTTGGCAGAGAATAGAAAATTCTGTATATTTTCTGAAGAATAGAGAAGTTGAGTCTAACACACGAAAAGTTTGAAACTCCCTCGCGCTTTTATTATTTTTGAGTTGGGAACTTTCTCTAGCTGTATTGGACTTGATCAGGCAGCCTTGCAGATGCTTTTGTCACTGGCTCTCTTTTGAGCACCAGCAGCAACATCTGTTGAATTTTGCCCTTTGGTTGAAAGCCATGGAATGTTAAAACCCAAATGTGTTGGCCCCAGTCAGTCTTCCTGGCCAACAGATGCTTGTAACCTTAACAAAGACTGTCTATGAGATGCATCTGGGTGTATCTAACATGATCTTAATGTCTGAGAGACAATAAGAAACCAGAAGCGTATTCTAAGGAATGCGGCCACACACAAGGACAGTGGCGTGGACAGCAGATTATTTGCACTTGTCTTTTTTCAGTCGCATGAATCTGTGAAAAACTCTTGGCAGGAGTCATTGTGTTGATTACACAAACACTGTGGCACCTCTGCAGGCCTTTTCATGCACTTAGGGGCTTTTCTGTGACCCAAACCTCAAGGGTACCTTCAAAACCCAGACTTGTTTTATAATCTTTGCCTGACTGGAAAATATGGGCCAGAGAGACTCCTCAGGAGGCTAATAACAGTCGTGACCCACGGCCAAGTATTTGCTAGGGGAGGTCTGTTAAGCAGATTTTCCTTATTGCTATCAAAATATTGTCTGTGTTCTAAACCAGAACGTAATTGAATTAGAGGACAGTGCCTCGACTTAGCAGAGAAGAGGAACCACAATGTTTAATTCTTCGTTTCGATGTAAATGCATTTCCTGAGTTCTCCCACAGTGGCTACAATTTCTGCTCCATATTTTAGGAAGAAATACCACAGGTACAGCCCTGAGGACACAATGTGGAGTCTGGTCGAGTTGAGGATCGTAACTGTTGCCGATTTCTCGAGTGCTTTTGATTATAGTAATTCAAAGTTCTCCTTTGTTTAGATGGACTCATTATGCTTATAGATTACCAGTCCCTGTCAATACGGTATTGATCAGGACTTTTGTACAGAGCACAATGAACTATCCTAAGACTCTGCCAGGATGTTCTTTAAGAAGCAGTCGATAATTAGCCTCTACTCATTTTACAGGCCGTCACTTTAAGTGAAGGATTCTCGTGTTCGTAAGATGACAGTATATTTATCAATGCTTGGCAATGCAATATCTTGTATCCATTCAGTAGGAAGTCTTCAGAAAAGAAACATTCCGCTTATGTGACTTAAATGAGTCTAAAAGATCAGAGGAAATTTCTCTTCGAGCTCCCAAACCAATCGGTTCCACATCATTTCACAGTTGCCACTTCATATTTTATTCAGGATAATTAAGTAGACTTTGCAACTGTTCACCCTCTTGGCTTGCTGAACTTGTTTAGTCATTTCGGATATTAATGAAACCCTAAATGACTCGCCTCCCACAGTGCGGTATCGAGCTGAAGAGAGCACAATTTTGCAACCGCCTGGAATTCTCTAAAGAGTATTGATTAGAGGAAGGGTACTCTTTTTGGTGGAAGAAATTTCAGCAAATCAAACGTATTCTGTTTCAGCCCCCATGTACCGTGCCCCTGTAAATCCCTTTCCGCCAATCAGATGTCAAAGTTGAACCCCGCACATCTGTTTCCAAGGGAACAAAGGCGGAACCCTGCCGAGGATGAATGATTTATAATTTGGAGACGTCCTGCGCTCGTTCTCTCTCTCTCTCTCGTGCCCGGCACTTGTGGAGGAGTTTAATTATAACAAGCGTTATTAAAAGAGTGGAATTCTTCATTTCGCTTCCATTAAGCAACAACAGTATTTCTCCATCTAATGGCTCAGTCCACTTGGCACGCACTCGCTCGCTCCCATGTCCTCCAACGCATATTATCAGTTCATTATTTATTACATTTACACTCTCGAATGTAATTTACAGCCGACATTTATATTATTCATAGATGCCCGGTTCTTCCTTGTTAAAAATTTCCCTTTCCTTGCAGTTTTTTTTCTACCCAGAAGGTGTCAAAAAGACAGCGTTCGTCATGCATCTTAATGCGGCTTCAAATTAGATTCAGGGTCTAATGCTCCCAGCTTGCCACTGCTGATAATTAGTCGAGGGTCAGGAGATCTTGAGCTAAGCCAGTGAGCTACAGAGGCTTGTCCGTTTACAAGGGCTTGTGCCATGCTGGAAATCAAAAGTCCGTTAAGGTCTTCATCAGACGTATGATGAATGGGAGAAGGGCTTAAGTCTTGCAGAACACGGGAAACTGGCTCGGAAAACTCAGTGTACTGTGTTCACGGATACGGCCTGGTTTCAATCGGAAGATCGTGTTAAAGCGTGACAAGCCGAGATACCTACATCTGTACAACACATTTCGACTCTCTCTCAAGGAAAGACTTCCGATTTAGAGAAGACCGTTCTTATGGATGGCAGATTTTCAGTCCCGTGGAGAGCTTGGCATAACGAAGAACAGATCCTGTTTTGGTAGACGTCAATGCGGTGTATTTCAAGTGATGCAATAAATGCACGCTCATCCACTCCAGGAGCATCAAAGCACTTTTATGAATTATGCATTTTGATCTGGGAAAAAGTCAACTGTCAATAGTTGAAAGCTCCTGTCTAGCTCCTAATGGTTGAATAGAAGTTGCTCATTATAGATCATGTTCTGTTTCATTAATCTCAGCCTCGCAATCATTCTCGTCCTCAGGTCTAGCGAAACGCATCAGCCGCTTGCGTTTATGCGGCGGTGCTCGGAATACGCAGCGGTTCATTTATAAACCTGCTGCATACGTCTTTCCCGCTGTTGTGCTAAATGCTTTGATCAGGGCCTGATTCGCAGGGAGGCGAGGGCTTTTTTCTCCTTCGCATCACTGGAGAGGATGTTTACTTTCATTTTGTTCATTAAAGCATCTCTGACAAGAGGTCAGAACGTTCAAAACAATAAGGGTGATGTTTTCAAGTCTGGAACTGTAGAGTGCCAACCCGGTTTTGTGTCGGCCGGTTCAATGGGAAGCTGTCAGCTTGATTGATGCAGGTGAGGAGGGAATGTGCCAGGGCTGTAGATGGAAACAATGATTGAGACACCACCCCACCCTCTTATTCTTATCCCCTGTGCCACACTGCCTTAACTCCTGACCCGTTCTGCTACAAAAACAGGTTGGAATTCCAGGGCCATCAAGTAGGCGCTAATTACAGACTTCCTCTGAGAAAAACGTTCCTCTCAGACTCTTGTTCGTTTATCGAGGAAGGTTGAATGGAACGAGGGAAAGAGCCAGAATGAGCGTGACTTAGGGGCGAAATGTCACTCCAGAAACAACGCGCTTGGCCGTATCCTGTTTGCCTTCGCATGTCATCGACATATGCTCTCCATTAGCGATGGTCATCTAGACGCAGCTATGTCCGCTCTCCATTGTTTTGCTTGGATTTTTTTTTTTTCTCTCTTCAATTAAAGGATTAGCTGCTGCTATTTTGAGACGGGTGCTGTTCTCCTGCCAGCTGATGAGTAATTAGACAGTGGGACTGTAATTAACATGAGAGTCTCTACTGACAAAGCCTGCAGAGCTGGTGTCAAGCTAGGCCACCCTGCTAGCATCACACCTGCGCTAGGTACATTCTTATGATTTAGAGTTTAAACCATCTTCAGTGCCTACGTGTAATTAGCTTGAAACATTTAAGATATCTTCTTTGAGCAATTAAATATGGATCCAGGTGTATGCTGAATACATTAAGCTCTTATGCAAATGTGGAAGAGGTCCAAAGACTAGCTAAATAGAAATTCATGTCAGAGGAAATCCATTTCTGAGATGGACAGGATGATCTTTTACATGCATTGGTGAGTCTTATTGTGTTTAATATCAACAAAACATTACGTGAACCTTGTGATAAGCAACCTGTAGCCTGTCTCATACTGATGACTGTTCTTTCCTCATTAAAATTAATCATGGTTTTACTATAAACCGGTAATCAGTCTACAAAAAAAACAAAACAAAACATCGTTACCATACTTCTTCTTACTATAGTAAAACCATGATTAGTTTTCTCGAAGATTCATCCATATAAATTAAACTACATATTTTTAACATAATGTGAAAAGTGAGCATTATATCACAGGTGGTTGAAAGTGGTTACATTAGTGTCTCCTCAACTATGATAAAAATGCTATTATTTTCTCTCTTTCTCTCTGTCTGTGAGTGTTTTAAATATTCACCCCACTTTCAGGCCATCCACCTATTAGATTAAGTTAAGAAAAGAGAAGCACATGATCACCATTCAGGCACATGCATAATTTTACAAATGATTAAAAAAAAGTTCTAAAAATAACTCCAGCTAATTCCACTAGGTAAATTGGGTGATAAATGTGAGGTCTTGGAGGAGCCTATAGATCTCTCAGCTGGCAGTAATACAATTTTCATGAAAATGTGAATTAATTATACCTGTGGTTAATGGAATTTTAGAGGAGCTTTCGGAGCGACCAGGTGTCGTGGGATGGGATGGTGGGAGGAAGCCGCGGTTTGATGGATGAAGTAGAACTTTGCCCCGCGAAACCTGCCGTCCCACATTTGTGTTTGCTTTGACTGGGCCGTCGCGCATCTGTCTGCTCAACGTCTTAGTTCCTCCTGGATAACCTGCACCAGATGGCGTTTGAGCCTTAGATACACAAGAGCAGTTGCGGTTCTAATGATTGACCAATTTGTGGATTTTTGTTGTCCACTAATATGTAAGACAGGGGTGAAAGGAACAAGAAAACAGACAGAATAGAGACAAATATTAATGCACGATGCTTTATTTTTGCAGACCACAAATGACAAACTGTTTTCAGAAAAATCCCTTCGTAATCATCTTCCCTGCAAGCACACAAAGCAAAATAAACACTCTGTTGAAACAGCCACCAAACACCATAACAAGCCCATGCTAGGATGAACACAACTGTCACGGCTTTAGGAAACAGGCAGACATGTTTGACGCTTGTTTAATTCAACACAATTAGCACAAGAAGCCTCAGTGAGTTTGCACTGGGTTTAGGCAGATTAGATTTCTGCCACTTCCTTCCATGCAGGCCAAAGGCAAGGCAAGAACTGTCCCTTCCAACACACACACACACACACACACACACAGGCTCTGGCGTAATAAAACACACGCTCTGTAAATTTAATTAGCTCTGAAAAATTAAGCTGAGGTCCATACTTCACAGATGGACTCTGGCCAAATGAGCAAGTTTTAACATACCAGACTTTCCCATGACATAATTATGAAAACACCGGAAAGATAGATTCATGAAGTGTGTTTTTTGGGGGATTTTTTCACATTTTGTATCATAGGATGTGATATGATGAACCTTATTATTTTATTAGCCTATTGAGTGGGATATATTCAGACACTTACACAACAGTAGAAACAGAGTGGAATTGAAAATAACAAGCAGAGAGTATGCTTTGCAGAGTCAGCTGGCTTGAGCACACATTTTCCTCTGGAGTCGTATGGATTCCAGTTTGAAGACTTTCTCACAGCGGCCGCAGCAGACTTTCAATTGGCCTGACCGTTATAAAACTGCATAGTCACACCAGTGACTAATATAATCATTTGGCAACTTCAGATGTCCTCAAAAGTCGGTTGAAATGTCTGCGTGGTTTCATATTTTCTTGATATAGTTCATCATTGTTTTTGCCTCTGCGGTCATGGTTTTTGCGATGAAATGCCCACAGTCGAGTCTGGCCCGTCTCCTTATAAGGAAGTGCGATACACTTTTGGAAAGGCTTGTTTTCAGAAAGACAGAAAGTGGATTTTCTCAGCCAGGGAGTTCCCACGAGGAACCGGGGCTTTCCCTTAATCTCCTGCTTGTACTGTTTGCTTTTAAAGGAGAGGTGTGTCATTTTTTATTTTCTATATTTCTCTTGATGTTAAAATGTGTATCCTATTTTAATAAGCAGAGACAGCTATAAGTCATTTGTACGTTCATTTCTCTGGAAAGCATACAGTTTGTGATTCTGTGTTGCAGTCAAAACTTTGCTTTGTTTGTTAAAGATCTTGACCAGCCTGACATAGCAACAGCTAAACCAATGGTGTGAGTTTAAAGCAGAATTAATTTATTTGTTGAGCAATGGCAGACAGGGAGAGTATTTAAGAAAACACTATAAAAATTCATGTCTTACCGGTTGTAATAATGAAAAATCATGTATGTATGTATATATAGTATATTAAATAATCATTTGCATATTTGGGGAACAGTGCTTATATATTTTCAATATACTGCAATATATGCATAAAAACTGCACTACATGTTTGCATTTAATCAGGTAATTTCTCAGTATTTTCTTATTATGAAGTACATTATTTAATATAAAATGGCAATATGTTGTAATACATGTATGTATATTTTTAATATGCATTAAATAATTTAATGTATTGACCGTAAATATATAAAGAAATATATTTTCTTAGACAGTATATGACAGTAGTAAAATGTATTGGGAATGCTGTATTTTGTCTGTAGTGTTTTATTGCTCTCGTTTCTTTTCCCCTCTTTCTCTTTGTCCTTCTGAAGCAGAAAGTGGTTAATAAATTACGAGGCGCTCATTAGTTCTGATCTGTGATCAGCTGTGTGAGAGAAACTGATCCAGACTGTCTCCTCTCCAGCCAAGCTTTCTGATCTCAAATCACTGGCTGTTTCTCAGCTCTCTTATCTTCCTGCCATGTATATTTTAGCACAGCCAGATCAGATCAGCACTCATTCAGCCGACTTCAGAAACAAAGACCTTATATATTTAATATCGTTAAACTGAGTCAGGACGAAAAAATGCTGCACAATAGGGAACAGACAGGGTTTGCAATTAGCTCTTTCTTCACTAACTGAGTTTAAGACTAGTAAAATAATTATGTTTGTCCATGCGGAGTACAAAATGAATATGATATTTAATGAAAAAATCCTGACATTGTCTCAGCACTACTGTAAATGTTGGATCACCGCATTTTTGAGGGATGACATCACTTTCAGATTATGACAGACTCTAGAACTAAAGCATTTCCCCAAAAACCTCTGCTTGGCCTTTTTCACTGTCCATTTGCTCAGTATATTCTGTGGAAGTGAATCCCGCTCAAAGATCTCCATTTTCTCTTCTGTTGTTTTTCTTTTGCATATAACAAAAACAAGATATTAAATGAGATAACCCACCCCTTCCCATTCTGTGTATTACAGCTCTGATAATCCTGAATTTGACCAAATCACCCACATCTCTATCCAGTGTTTTCTCTTCCAGTAACCCCTGACCACATTCTCCTGACCGCCTCTCAGACACACTCACGGGAATGACATCACAACTCATGACTTCTTTATGAAGCATTCATTTTTCAATACAGCACACGTCTGAAATGCACGTTTCCTTTCAAATGATTTTCTCTCCCCGACACAGGCTCTATGAAGTTAAATATCCTTCCTCATCCAATAAACTCTTGTCTCCCATTCAGGAAATTAAATTGTCACATTGAATATGCTTTATTAAATTGGGATTCATTAAAATTAATCTTTCATTCTAATATTCACCTGGGGTCTTATGAACTCAATATGCGACACCCGATAAGTCACTTTTAAAGTGATACTCCCTCTGCTCGGAGTAATATAGGAGTAATATTGCTCCATCTCTCCTCAGGTTGATCTTGGATTCCTGCGCTTTGTCTCGGCGATCGGCACACAGGGAGCCATCTCTCAAGAGACCAGCAAGAGATACTATGTGAAGTCCTACAAGGTGGATGTAAGCTCAAACGGAGAAGACTGGATAACTATTAAGGATGGCCCAAAACAGAAGGTGACTTTTTTACTTTCTTAAAGGTGCAGTGCACCCATTTTCCACAACAATACTGTATTTTAAAAAGATGTTTTGAAAATGTCCCAATAAAATATTTTAGAGCTTAGCATAATAAAATTCATAAAAAATGTCAAGAATTTATTGATTTGAATGACTTTCCCAGGTCTAAAAATGACAGTTTGCATATATATCCCAGTTTTCCAAGAAAATGGGAACCATGATTTAATCAGTCAATCTATCAACTTGTTAAGGGGTTAATTTATTTATTGTGGTCACCTTGAAACTTGTTGAGAACCACTGATGAAACTAATGTTAGCATGTCAGGTCTCATAAACCAAAAGCTGTGTGGAATAATTGTTATAAGAGCTTTAACAAAAAATACAACATGCACATTTATGCTTTTAAGCTCTCCAAAATGCCTTGACTGTAAACACTGTATTTGTTTTTTGAAACGCAGCAAGTCAAAGGCCTTTGTTTGGTTGGTAAAGCTTAACTTGTTTTAAACCTGGAACTTTTCCGTTAACACTTAAATGTTACATTATAACAATGAAATAGTTCTGGTAGAAGATCAAGTTTGGTTCCACGTTCCGCTAAATGATAAAGAAGCCTTTATTTTCTCAGCCTAACATGGAAGTAATCCGTAACTAGGTACATTTCCAGAGCTCGCTGGCAGGAAGTCCTGTAAACATCTTCCTGTATTGCAGCGCTGTCACAGCGTGCCTCGTTACACCAGTCCATGCTCCAGATGCAGACGGGAATGCAACGCTCATGTGTTCTGCAGGGCTTGTGTTTCTCTGACTCCATTATGTGCCCAGTGTGGTATGTTAATCCGCCCTCTCAGAGACTGAATTTGCAAGCTTGCAAGTAAAAACTCCAACTCAAAGAGACCACAGTAGTTTTTAGTTTTTTCCCTTTAAGGAATGATGTCAACATTTGTGGTAGGGCTTTTTTCCTTGAAAGGAAGAACAAAGGAGTTAATAAACAAAGAGTGGCAAATGGAGAGAATGAGAGAATGAGAAGGTTTACCAGGTTTAGAGTGTTTGAACAGCTGGTTGGACGCACTTGAGCATGTGAAGGATTGGATGAGGACGCTGATCGATTAGCCATCGGGTGAGATGTGTCCCTCAGCACAGAATAGTTAACTGCAGGAAGACATGCCTATTACATTTGACACATGGGATCTGTCTTGAAATCTAGCGAGTTACCTACCTACACAGCATTTTGGGGATCATGGCCAAGACAGGTTCTACTAGAACAATGGAAAGCATTTGAATGAACCTCATAAAACCTGTCAAGATCATGTGCAGATATTTTCTTTTGCCAAAATAAATACATAAAAAATATATATATATATATATATATATATATATATATCAAATCTGAAATTGTTCTAAAACAGCTTCTACAGTATTTCAAAATGCAATTTAAAATTTTAATTTCACCTGATTTTGTCAGAAATGTGAACTGAGATTAAACCGTCTCTGTAGGCAGCTTCATAGATTTTGAGATGCTTCCTCTGTGTGAAGTTTATGATTTTGTTTTACTCATTTGTGAGTGCAAGATGCGCTCATATGCATGTTTACGTCTGCTTGGCAGACTCTAACAATGTAAGTTTTGAAATAGACCTGTCAAGCTCAGCAAGCCAATTAGATGCTTGTGTGTGTGTGTGTGTGTGTGTGTGCGTACACATCTTCATGCCTGGAAGTAACAGTGAGCTTAAATATACCCAAAGGCCCAATTTCTGTGTCGACCCTCAACTAAAGTACACTGTTCTCTTTTTAGAGCTTGCATTTTTAAGGTGCGGTGCCTTGTTTCTGTCTGCCTGGCTCTAAAGTGCTTTTGTGAGGTGAGGGCCCATTTACAGACTGCTGAAACAGCAGTTTAGCTGTGGGGTTGTTGCACAAAGGAAAGCCTTTTTACTACTTAGAGCAGTAGAGCAAAGCATTGGCATGACATTTAAAGATAGTGGATGGCTCCTCATGTGTCTCCCTCCAAGACACACACGTTTTGACAAGTAGCGCCCAGGGACACGATTAGCAGCATGGATTCTGGGATAGACGGATGGCTGTCTGCCCTGACTTGGGCTTAGCAACTCTTGGCCATCCTGTACAGCTTACAGTTTGACCTTGTCTAGTTTATAAATTGTGTTGAACCTACTGATATTAAAGCAACATGCTGACAAAGAGGCTGTGTGTTACGGGGATTTTACCATTCTTAAAGGGTTAGCCCCCTTAAACGGTAAAATCACTGTAGCAAGTGGTTTCGATGGACCTGTTGCTTGGTGGCAACGGCAAAATGATAAATAGGGTTTGAACAAGTGGGCTCTGTGAAGTGCTTAAGAATTTAAGTACATGAACACTTGAAAATCTGTCAATGTTGTTTTTAAGCGATTAAAATAAATATAGAATATGCAAACAATAATCAGTTTTCCAGAAATCAGACTGGGTTTGGTCATTCTGTAAAGCCTCAATGGCACACTGTATAAAAGACAACAATGCTCAAACATTGTGTAGTGAAAATTATAAATGTTTCTGATTACTGAGGACACAGTCTTACGCAACTGGCTTTTACCCAACAGGTCAGAACAGAAGTCAATAGCATTCACATTTAGCATGGCTTCTTTTAGTCAGGTGCTAAAAAGTGCAATTAACTCTCCTCCCAATCTGAATCTGAGGAAGTAAAAGAGACATCTTTCAAGATGTACTTTAAAAGCTGTTGACCTTTACATAGTGACCTGTGAAACGAGATACAATGAACGGCAAGGTAGCCTTTGCTTGAATTTGTCTTTTTTGTTACAACTGCATCTTCCTTCGACACATCTCCAGATCCTCCCTTCACAGAGAACATGTGCTAGCTGTCAGCAAGAATATGGACATAACACAATCCGATTCATGGCTATGCCTGTTGCAACAACAACAGAAACCATTGTATAACCGAAGCGTCAAAAACATTCAGCACTAGTTGTAACCCAGACTATGACATCACAAAGTGGCCTTTGTATTGCTACCCAGTTGGCTCCAGAGATAATCTAATTCAGGCTCTATTTAGGTTGTCACATTTGAAGCCGCTGATCTAAACACATTCCTGTCATTTCTCTCCCGTTCTGAGTGTTAGGTGAGTCCCAGGCCTCAGAGGTCTGTCCTTGGTGACTCGCCTAAACAAACTTTGTCAATAATTAATGTGTTTGTTCTTCATTCGACAGATTTTCCAAGGGAACACCAACCCTACCGATGTAGCGAAAGCAATGTTTCCCAAGCCCACGCTGACGCGATACCTTCGCATCCGACCCTACTCCTGGGAAACCGGCATCGCCCTGCGCTTTGAGGTGTATGGGTGCAAAATCTCAGGTTGGTTTCAACAAAATCTGTCAATGGTACAACTGGCATACATCAAAAAAATAAATAAATGTTTAGAAGCGGAGTGTTAATTCAGAGTCAGAGGCAGTGTTTTGCCAACACACCACTCCATCATGATCTTTCAATTAAATGGTTTACGTTTTGCTTGCTTTTGAGGCAGGCGTATGGAGAAGTGTTTATTCATGCCTCTGAAAGCCATGTGCGAACTGTGCGTGTGCAGTATTGGAGGAGCTATTGCGTTATAGACAAGTGTTCACGTCAACGAAAAGGGCCGTGTATTCATGTTTCCCCATGTTTGGATGTACTTCATTCAAAGTAAATGGCATGCACAGCGTGTACCTCTTCACTTCTACCCCAATTCTGCCTCTACCCTCCTTCCCCCGAGCTCTCACCTCTCAGCCCCTCTCTCAAACACACAGATGTACATATTGCACATGCTATTGCACACGGCGAGATCTACACCCACCAGCCGCAGTCAGGCCCAGCTGGCCCTGTCTTCATTTGCATACTCATCTGCATGTTTTGGCATGGCTCCACCCTACAGAGCTTTGATTGCAAAGGCTTTCATATCATCAGCGCCTCCCTGCTGAGAACATTTCCTCAGATGTGTAGGAGGAGGGCGAGTGTGTTTGCCATCATGCTCCCGTCTATCAGCTTTACGTACAGCATGCATAGGGGCTTATTTTTAGAGTCTGTGTGTGTACACAGATTTAGCGCTGGTTGTATATTTGTGTGTGTGCGTATATGTGTGCGGTTCACCGCAGTTCTGGAGCACAGCTGTTGCAGTCGTGTTTTGGACGGGTGAACAGACCGCATTCTAAACACATCACAAGAGCAGAGGCCTCCCAGTGACATCATCAGTGTGCAGCGGGCTCCCTTGTGATAATGCGGCCAAGAATCTTACTAATGAGTACCATGGTATTACTACTAAATGTTTTTCTGGACAAGGTTAAGCAGGTTTTGAAGATTTACTATGATACTTTCTGCACATTTACCATGGTACATTCAAGAATACCATGGTACATGTCCAAAAACACTGAAACACCAGCATTTTACAATCATCAAGGTACCAAAAATAATATCAAGTGATTTTACCATGGTTGCACCATAGCCATGTACCTGTACCAATAAAATAACTATTAATTAACAAGTTCAATGTGTCCCTAGGTCAACAAATTTTGTTGTCCCTGGAACAACATTTCATTGCAAAAATATAGTTTTGACCATATCTCTAGACCTAAACCTAACCTTACCCATGAGTAATGCCTAAAATGACACTGATGTACAAGCACCTATCGCTGATTGTAAGCCTAAACTTCAAGAAACTGTAAACTGTTTCTTCAAATCTGATTGGTTAATCACAATGTTGTTCTGGGGTCAGCAAAAATGTTGACCCAGGGACATGTTGCACTTAGTAAAATCAGGTTAGTGGTGTTACTAATTGCCGTCATTAATTACTTACCCCCATGTTGTTCCAAACCCATAAAAGCTTAGTTCGTCCTTGAACGATTTAAGATATTTTGGATTAAAACTGTGAGTTCCAAGTAAATCACACTGTCAGGGTCTAAAAAATAATAAAAGACATCATCTAAATATTCCATCTGCCATCAGTGGTTCAACCACAATGTTATAAAGTGATGAGAATACTTTTTGTTTGGAAATTAAACAAAAATAATGACTTTATTCAACAATTTGGCACCGTAACATCACTGTAGCGCCATTTTGGAGAGCACCCGCTGAATGGAGATAGCATACATAGCATACATTCAAATGAGATGGTAAATAGATGTAAATCTTTATTTTTCGACACCTTGGCAGTGTAATTTTGTTTGGTAGTCAATGGGTTAATCGTAAGCCTCCCGGTGGAGTACCATGGTACTACAATCTGAAACCACTTTACAAGGTGCATATCACTTTTATCAAGGTACTCACGCAAACTCTATTCCAGGGCACTATGCATTGCAAGCACTGTACCTTGACACTACCAACCTAGGAGTTAGGAGGTGGTCTTGTGTACAGTTCAAGTCTGATAGGCTTTCCACATGCACACATCCATTAATAAACTTCCTCCCGCTGTTTGTAAATAAAACCATCTGTGTGTGTGGTCATCCAGCCTTTCCAACAGAGGAAACACGCAATAAACAAGGACCAGTCCACCCTCAGGGTGTGTCAGCCAGGGTCTACCACACCAGGAGCTTCTAGCATGCATCCCCATATGAAATCTATAAACAGGTCCTGATCACAGTGCCAGCCAATGGATTGAAAATAAACTTGGTTGACTTCCAAACTTTGAGGTCCAACCACCTCAGCGGAGATCTTTTTCATTCAGGTCCCAAAACAATTTGGCACGCATGTAGCAAAAAATTACACACAGAGATATTTGGCAGGGTTACAATAAACCCAACCCCGGCTGTACATCTACAAACAAACAATGGGAAAATCAAAGTCACAAGCATTTGTTGTTTTAGGAGACTGGAACTCACATTTGGATTCTCTACAGTTTCTGAAGGAGTCACAGACAAGTGCTCCTTCCATTTCAAAACTACAGAGGAAGTTCCCTACATTAGTACAAAGGCACTGTTGTGAATGAAAACTCTGTTCTGGTGGTATTTCACGGGACATTAGGTTCATCTGTGACTAGTCCAAGATTGTCTCTGACGCTTTCCTGCTCCACGGGTGCTGATCGTAGATTACGGTATCGCTGGCAGGTCACAAATCCCACTGCGTCAAAGAAGGTACGGAAGTCGTGACAGGCAACACACTGTCAGTTGGTCAGTGCTGCATGTCTGATCATTTCCCTCAAACCCACCTGCCTTTGCCTAAAAGTTGCAAAGCGTGAAAAATCCTGTTATCAACACTGGAACAAAGAAAGTCAGTTTAGAGAGAAGAAGACAGATTACTAGACGGATGAAGGGATAGATTTGAGGAAGGTGAATAAGAACGCATATTAAAAACAAAAGGAAGAGAAGAACGGAGCAGAATGGAGAATAAGAGCAAGGAACTGTTCAGAAATGGAAGGTAGATACACTAGAGAAAGGTTTTAATTAGGTAGCTTGAGAAAAAGAGGCAGAGGAGTTAATGCACAAGGTCAGCGGTGAAAGGAAGATGGAGAGAGAGAAACAAAGAGAACAAGAGGTTTCTTATCTCTTCTGTCCACTTCATCTGTCTTTCCTGTGCAATGAATGTCTTTCCCTCTCTCTTTGTTCTGTCTCTTTATGGCCCGTGACCTCTTTAGGTTGTTGGTAAGAACGTTTCCGAGCTCACTGAGATGTGACCGTTTCTACCAGGTTTATCATTTATTTCTTCTCCTTTCTTTCTCTTCCTCTCAGACTCACCCACTCACAGCTAATCTAATCTTTTGTAGACAATTATCATTCAACTCTTCCACTATCTTCTCTTTCTTGGCGTCCATGTGTTTTATTGGCATGATAAATACTGGTACATTTGTTTTGCCACAGAAGTGGCAGGTTAGACAACTCTAACCGAGGGATCAGGTTTTGGCTGGCCCTGTTAGCCCAAGCTGGTGGGTGCCAAAACTATGAAATCATCTTTCTCTTTTGATGACCAGTGCATTTGACTGCAAATACATTTTTCTCAGTCTGCTGCTTCTCACGTTCGTAGTCAATACAGACGGGCTTGAAACCTCCGTGTATCTAACACTCTCTTTGTCCTTCAACAGAGTACCCATGCTCCGGAATGTTGGGAATGGTCTCAGGCCTTATCGCAGACTCTCAGATCACGGTTTCGTCCCACACCGATCGCACCTGGGTGTCCGAGAATGTTCGTCTGCTGACCAGCCGTTCGGGATGGACGTTGTTGCCTCAGCCCCAGCCGTATGCGGATGAGTGGCTTCAGATAGACCTGGCTGAGGAGAAACTGGTGCGAGGGTTGATCATCCAGGGAGGCAAACACCGCGACAACAAGGTATTCATGAAGAAGTTTCGGCTGGGCTACAGCAACAACGGATCCGACTGGAAAATGGTGATGGATGCTACTGGCAACAAGCCCAAGGTAAGATATAGTGAAGCTGGAAGGTAGTTAGACTTAAACTAGGTGTACATTTAGAATAGTTTTGAATCACTATTAGCACTAGTTTGAGATTTGTTTAACCTGATTTTAGGAAATGTGGTAAGAAAGTTGAACATGGAGCTGTAATGTATTCGTCCTGAAGCCTTTTAGATGGACAGAGTGGAAAATGATAATAATTAGACTAATGCTGTGAGCGCAATACTGGGGAAACATCCCAAATGCATTCAACAATACTACTAATAATCTTAATCTTAAAAATCATAGCGTCATAATACTAAAATAAAATAACAATATCCTTTGTGATCAAAACAGACACATTTCAAAAGAAATGACCATTTTTGTAGAGCACAGACCATGTGCCTTATCACTTATCAAAAAGCCGGATTGGAATATCAATCCTAGAAGACCCCTTTTAAAACCCCTCTATCTCTACCTTAGTTTAAAGGACAAAAGGAGAACGCATTAGCTCTGATGGCCATTAATGTTTGTTCATGACTTCTCGTCTTGTTCTGTACCTTTGTTACCTCTGGCGAGTGTCTTTTGCTCTTTCCTTCCTTTTTTCTGTCTGTCTCCTGTGGTACCTCGTGTCTAAATTTTAAGGCTTCAGAAGTGCGAAGTCAAAGGCAGATGCTTTTGAAAGTCTGTGCATCCTGCTGTCGTAGACTACAGTGCTAGCCCGCAGCCTTTCTTTTTTTGCGCTAGCTCAGCCGTGAAGACTTTCTTTTCTCTAGTGCTTTGTTGTATTAGAAATACAGCAGTGCCCAAGTTAAGAAAGGTGTGAGCTGTGTGCCCTCTCACTCGCTCTCTTTCATTAAACCTCTGTTCTTTGCTTTCCATGTCAGACAAACTTTGGGATTCTCCTAATAAAGCTTTCACCTTTTTCCATTTTTGCCTTTCCAAGTTCTCTTTCTCTGCTTGACTGCTAACTATTGTCTCCGACTCTGTCGTTGTTCTTTGCAGATATTTGAGGGGAATTTGAACTATGACACACCAGCACTGAGGACAGTGGAGCCTATATTGACACGCTTTGTTAGGGTGTACCCAGACAGAGCCACTCCTGCTGGGATGGGACTTAGATTGGAACTCCTGGGCTGTGAAATGGAAGGTAAGTTAAAAACTCATTCACAGACACACATAACACCACATTCATACCACTACTGAGGAGTACTCAAGTATGGACGCTGCTGGCTGAAGGGGTAGTTCACCCCAAAATGAAAATTAATAATTACTCGCCCTCATGTTCTTCCAAACCCGTAAGACCTTCGTTCATCTTAAGAACGCAAAATATAAAGATATTTTTGATGAAATCCAAAAGCTTTCTGAACTTCCGATTCCAAAGACAGACTGTCCAAATCAAGTGAAGAAAAGACAAACAAAATTATAGACCTTTGATCTAAAAGAAGGTCCTCAAGTGTGTGGTCTTATAGTACAGATGCTATTTGATTGAATTTGGGCTTATCCACTCGAGAGGACAGGATAGGGTACGGCTTAGCTTTCTTCATAATTACTTGTCCCGCAGATGCGGCATCAAAGGATGTCTCCAACCCAGAAACCAGGGCCCTGTGACACTCCTAAGTAACAGGGCCCCTCACAGCCGGAGATAATCTTTGGTCCACCTGCCTTGAAGGATTACTGAAAGGTCCTTGATGTCTTCCCCTCTGTCTTTCTTTCTGAATTAGTTTAGCTCTGATGGGGTGTGTGTGTGTGTGTGTGTGTTTTCTGTTGAGGCAGCGTTAAGTGGATTTACATATTGGATTTCTGAGCTACTGTGAGACTTGCTTGTGTAAGCCACAGCATCCCACCGGGAGCTTTAGTCAGATGATAATGCTTGTTTTCACTTTTAATGCCAGCACATGCAGTCCAACACTGTGTATATAAATTCACCCCATTTCTTTCTCTGTCTTCGCTAAACCCTCGCAATCAAACAAGTGAACCCATATGTATTCCTAACAGCGGGGCGCTAAGTCCTAGCAGGAGTGTGCGATGCTATCAACAATGCTGTCCAGAGCCGGCACGATGACCTCGCTTTGACCCCTCTGCTTTAGAGACTCTCTTTAAAATACCCTCAGTTCACCCGTGCAACTTCCACTACAGCTCCCGTTTCCCCCTCTCCCTCCCTGCTCATTTTCCCTCTCCTTCTATCCCGGGAAAGCCCTACAGGCTTAAGGGCAGCTCATTACAAGCTGAGAGTAAACACAGGGCTTTAGGCAGATGTAGGCAAAGGCCACATCCAAAGGGGCACGGGCAGCCATAATGAGAGGACACAGCAGTTTCAGCGAGCCCAGGGTGGAGCATCACATCCTCAGCCCTGCAGCCAGAGTCACGCACAGGCTCGTATCAAAGGCCTACAGACTTGGAAAGACTACAGAAAGAGCATAATCATTAAGATGATTTGTGGAAAGACGTACTGTACAAAAAAAAAAAATTACCATAGTAGTACATGGTTTTGGACTTTCAGTAATCACCTTCAGTATATACTGCCATGGTTTTTGGGAAGCGAGGCGATTCATCACTCATCGCTTCATTTTGTGAAAGCTGTGTGTCACAGTTTGTATTTTTATAAATAATCTCTATCTCTGACTCTTTTCACTGTAGTTCCTACAGCACCACCTACTACACCCGCTTCCTCCACCACGCCATCAGACGAGTGCGATGATGACCAGGCCAACTGCCATAGTGGAACAGGTGATGACTACGACCAGACAGGTGCTAACACCCGCCTGCAGAGACTGCACCCTTACTTACTGCATCGTGCACCTTTTGCTATGCTAATCCCACTAGACTAACTGCCTCCCTTGCTTCCACAAATATCAACTCTTCTAGGCATTTTTTGGGAATGCTAACACTAATCACTCCTCACACGTTGACCCCAAATCGCTTAGCATACTAGAATTGAAGCATACTGTGGTGTATGCAAATGTTCTGTGTGCATCTAATACTGAAATAACCTACTACATTTGCCAAATGCGCTCCACTTGACCTTCCATTTCATTACAAAAGCAAGACAGTGATGAATGAATGGCGAGGCATATCAAATGCAATCTCAACTTCTACTTTGTGGACTGCCAAAAGTTAGGATCGTTTTATACAAAATTGGATTAAAAATGCAAATTTTACTGTATTTAGTTCTGAGATGGTAATGCCTCGCACTAATGTAAAACTGCAAGGTCGTGTCACAGCATTGTAGCATACTACAGTACAGTTTAATTAGTCCATTATCATTGAATACTACATATTGCTTCTCATACAATGCATTTAAAAAATGGTAAGCAGTATACAGTATATACTGTGTAGTAGTATGCAGAATTTAACATGTACATGCTGCTGTTCGCTTGCTACTCACTACTTTATTTTAATGAAATAGTTTCAAAGAAAACAGTTTAATACTGTGCAGCATGTAGCATGTTATTCCATTTCACCATTCATACTGTTTCAAATACGATTTAAAAACATAAAATGATAATGACATGTTTTCTTAGTGATAAATTATATTTACACTATGATAAAATAGCAGGATTTTACTACTTATTGCAAATAGTGAAAATTATCTGCAATACAGTATTCAATAATAATGTATTACGTAAGGGATAATAGACGTGTAGCCGGTAGTTATCGCAAAATAAGCCCCTTCAGCGTGATACAAGACCTTCCGCTTCGCGTCGGGTCCTGATCACACTGTCAGGGCTTATTTTGCGATAAC
>JAUCMS010000052.1:5954121-5966598 GCA_032357445.1 Enteromius radiatus | reverse complement strand
TTTGAGACTCACAGTATGTTATGTCCATGTACTCAACTCTTATTATTCAACCATGCCAAGCTACATTCAGTTTTACAAATTTTATGGTACCTTTAAAGTCAACACAACACTCCCAGTTTTGACCAGAAGCAGGCAGCCAGGTTTACACTCAAGGCTCCCCAAAGCTAGCGTTTGTACAATGCCTCAGTTATTATTATTGCTAAAACTTTTACTATGTCATATAACTTTTGTAACAGTGGCACAAAAATAAATAAATAAACCTATAATGTGACTTCATCCAAGATCCACATGCACTACAAAAAAATTTGAGTCATGTAATCAGGCCAAGTAAGTACTTTTCCCCAAGTAATGTATTGATTTTCTAAGTTTTGTTACTTTAAAAAAAACAAAAAAAAAACAGTGACAGCTCTTGAGCTGCCATGAAGTCAGGAGTAAGTGCAGAGCGTAGTGAGTATACTGTAGTGATCATGCATTTACTCGCTCAAAAACACAGTATTCCTTGAAATAAATAGATACAGCCAAACACAAATTCAGAGTGACGAAAACCTGTAATCATTAAATATTAAAATAGCACAAACAAGAAAGATGAGAAAAACACCCCTCAACATTTTTCCCTATTAAATATTGCACACACACACACACACACACACACGAGAGAAGCGAGTCTGAATTCACAGTATTCTCATGAAAATGTAGGTGAGATTCTGAGGGTCACATACTGTACAGCGGACACTTAACTCTCCCTTAAGGACACGAGAGAAGATTTGTGACCGGCAGCAACACAACTGATGCTTACAGGCCACATTTATAACCGTTTTAAACTGAACTGTATCCAGATGTATTGACATTACAGTAATACAGCTGTCAAGTGCTATCAAAGCAATGAGTTACTGTAGGCAATGCTTTTAGCAGAACTAACTTTTTAACCTGCTATCATCTTCTGTGACCGCACCAGGTAAGATTTGTCCCACAGAGGGGTCTCTGACATGAATTACTCCCCGTTCACATTAATATATAACCCAGCATATTGCTTCCAAATGTGACATTTCGAGCAGGATAATTATTATTTTAGTTGTGTGCCTGTATTAACTGAACTCTGGATGCATGTGTTTCACATTACCATACAGAAAATGTTCCTTGAAGCTACAAGTACTAATGGGCCTTATATTCTTAGTTTAATATCGAACTTGGTTGGAGGTTTTATTTTATAAAATTAGATTAATTCAGTGTGCGGCTTAAACATTGAAATGGCAACAACACCGTACGAGCAGATTTTACTTATGAATATTGTATGAATGATTTAACAGATAAACTTTTGGTGCAACTCCACAGAGAGAATCTAAAGCAGCTCTTCTGCTGAGCACAGATACATGCCAAAGCATGCTTTTCGCTTTTTTTTTTTTTTTTTTGGACCCTTGCAGAAATGCTAAGGTTCGCAGTGATCGTGCATAATAAATATGCATTTAAAAATGCCACATTTTCTGTGATTCAGTGAATAAAGACGACAGGTTTTTTTCTTCTTTAAAATAAATACAAGTGCATGACAGCTCTGATTTCTTCATTTTTTTTGCTTTTGTTAAATTGTATAATATTTTTCAAATAAAAAAACAGAATAAAAAAAAAAGAATAGATAAGCTAGAGTTGTTTCTCTAAAAAAGAAAATAAATAAATAATAATAATAATAATAAAGTAGGTAGTTTGTAAATGAATAGAGTGCATGGGATAAAACCGCTTTCTATAAGCTTTTGAGATAACAGACTTTTATGTAAGATTTGTTTTATTTAATAATGATTTAAGATTAGTATAAAAGAGTAAGAAATCTCTCAACTATATAAGCTCTGCAGGAAGGCCACTGGTCACCCAGCGTGAATACACACCCAGAGAAGCACAGGGAGAACGGTTAGCAACAGCATCTGTATTCACTGTATTATCAGCCACCGGGCCACCAACAGACATAACATAGTATCCTGGAGGAGGAGAGGCCATGCTCTCGTCTTCAGCGGCCTCGCGGGAGACGGAGCTGATATCAGGAACAGACTGATCCGTGCTCTCCATGGCAGCAGAGCACTCTGGGACAGCTGCAGGTGCGGAGGGAGGGGTCACTTTCCTGCGTATGGCCCTCATCGTGATGGGAATGGACATGCATCTGGACAGAAAAACAAACGGGTGAGGGATGATTCATGAATGGAGGGAGTTTCCAGAGAACAAGCAGCGGTTTGGATGTTTGGGGTAAAATCTGAGAGAACTAAATCTGAGAGCACTGCACGCTTACAGGAAGGTGGAAGCAAAATATTTAGTAAACAAGGAAGGTCTGGATTCTGCAGACGGACAAGAGCGTGCTTAGCTTCTGTGGAAATCTGCAGAGCTTTCAGAGGATTACGTCAGTCCATAACCTCATATTTTATTTAAAGGGATGGGTCAGCTTCGAGTCGTTTCAAAGCACGAATGAAGATATTTTGAACGAAACCCACAAGCAAACATGTTTGAGCTTTCATTGATCAATATTTGTGTGCAATGTTATATCATATACAGTGATCATGTGTCTTCAGAAGACTCGTTTCATTAATGCAGATTTCATTTAGGTTTAAGGTGAAGCGACCTAATTGAATTAAATTGTTTCCCAAACATCTTATGAATCTAGAATGACATGTGGGTGAGTAACTGATGCCCATTTTTTTATTTTTGCATGAACTAACCCTTTAAGATTTGAGTCTGTTGTTGCTATGGTTAACAGAACAATCCTCAAATGCAAAAATGACCTCCTAATTAGTGAGCACGTGTAGTAGTGATGCAAACGGTTACCGCCTAAGGATCCTGGATATGTAGTCGTCCAATTTATGATCCACCATACCAGGCATCAGAAGTCTGCAGCTCATCTTACGAGCGTCCACCACCGTCACCTGAACTAGAACAGAAAACTACATTTTCATATTCTACATGTTTACTGGTTTCCACAGCTTTCCACATGTGTCAAAATACCATAAAAAACATTTCAGACAACATTCAATGTATTTGTGTAACAGTGAATACATAGTGTAGCGAATTTGCTGCACAGAATGCATATTTCTTTTTTAATATGTGCCCCCGGGGCACAAAAGCAGTCATAAGTAGCACAAGTATATTTGCAGCATTAACCAACGATACATTGTAGGGGTCAACATTCTAAATGTTTCTTTTATGTCAAAAATTGTTACATTATAAAGTGCAGATCATGTTTCATTAATATATATATATATATATATATGAAAACTATTTTTGATTAGTTATATGCATTGCTAAAGACTTAATTTGGAGAACTTTAAAGGCCATTTTCTCAACATTTGGATTTTTTTGCACCCTCATATTCAAGATTTCCAAATCTGGCCTAATACTATCCTATTCTAACAAACCATACATCAATGGAAAACTTATTTATTCAGCTTTCAGATGAGGCTGAATTCAATTTCCCCCCAAAAAGCCTGGTTTTGTGCTCCAGGGTCACATGTATAGTGTGTAATGGTCCTTACGAACAGCCAGGTGGTTGTTATCAAGGCTGAATGTAACAGAAAGGCAGTGGTCTGACTCTGGAAGGATCTCACATCTCAGGTCATACAGCAAGCCAGCATCTACAGTTTATGTAAAAGTAAAGCGAGAAGGCAAACGCTCCATCTTAAATGACAGCAAATGAGTCTGAGAGAATGTGCTGCCAGCCGAATGCATGAATAAGCTGTATTAATAACCTATGTGGTGGCTGTGGTTACTGAAGCAGCTGGCCAGCAGGACGTTGATGGCAGACTGATGGCGGAGGAGATCCAGCAAGGCAGGGACATGGCCGGGGTGTGTGAAAGGGACTGTGTGAATTAAGGCTCCTTTCCAGGACTCTCGGCCCCATTCTGCTTCAGGGAACACATAACTGTGGTACTCCGAGGCGGGCAATGGCTAAAAAAAAAAAAAAAACCATTAAAAGACAGTAACCAAGGTAAATAAGACCGAAACAGAGAGGAGCAAATTAATTGCAGTCCAAAAAAAATAACCAGCAAAGAATGACAAGTACAGTTCAATGCAAACAATGCACAGTATCCCGTAATTTCGATACATGCAATTAAATATGCAGTTGTTTATGTAACGTTCGGTGGCTTTACAGACCACAACAAACTGAAGCCCTTCTGTCCAGGAGATCTTGGAGTTCAGTGTTTTGCTGGTCTTCATGACAAGTTGAGGTAGAGGCTCCACCTGCTGGGCTTTCTCCGCTAAAACGCCATCTGGGTAATGTTTAGAGGCCGGTTAGCATCGGTGCATGATAGAGTTCAGCTGTGATGTCTCGACGTGTGATGCACCTGTGACTCTGCCCATTCTTTCGATGAAGGAAATAAGCATGGGTAACGGTGGCTGTAGTTTGAGAAGAAAGGTGGCAGGGAGTGATTCAGAGCAGGATTCGGTGAGCGTCTGAAACACTGGAAACCTAGAGCACAGGAAAAAATAAATAAAATGAAGATTTCATCTTAGCCGTTATAGTTAAGGTCAGAAAAATCAATATTGCACCATTCGTTCTTCTCTCTAGAGCTAGACTTGTGTTGAAGGGAATTGGGAAAGGTCAAAAGCATTTGTTCAGGGCACAACTACTTCCCATCTCCTTGTCAGTCTCTATTTGAACCTGCAACTTTTGGGTTAGCAGAACAAATCCGCAGCCAGCACAATTTAAACATCACAATTTCTGGTATGAAATACTCCACCACTCACCCGAACGAGTCAACCTGAGGTGGACAAGAGATCAGAGATTCCCTCTGAAGCCTGTGTGAGGTGTCGCTGCTGCCCACCGTCACCAGAGCCATCTGCCCAGCACTACCCTCCCCTGTATAAGAGTCAGGGTTATTTAGTTAAAGCTGCCGTCTGTAACTTCTGTGTTCAAATTTTATATAAGCGAGTACACCATGAATCCATTTTCCAAACTGTGTTTTTGGCTTGTCCTGAATCTCTAAGGTAGACCTATAATAAGTGGGACTATTTAGGTACTGCTGTGGAGGAACCCTGCGTGATTCGCCACAGGCATAACCAGAGGGAAGTAGATCCGGCTACAATGTTCTGCCACAAGACAATACAAATGATATATATATATATACACACACACACATATACATACACACCCACTTTTCAACTTTTTATTTCAAATTAGTTAAACAATACACTAAAATAATTAGAAGTAAAGACTCAGAACGGTTGGTTACTAAAATTAAAACAAACTTAAAAAAATAAATAAAAAAATTATTATTTAAATAAATACACTAACTTTGAAAAGATTGGGATAAGAATGTTTTTTTAACGTTTTTATGTTTATCAAGGCTGCTTTAGAAAACCAGATGACATTTGAAATGGAAATCTTTTCTAATAACATGCACTACTGTTCAAAGGTTTGTGGTTAGTAGTTTTTTTTTAATTTAAATTAAGTTTTATTCAGCAAGATGTGTTAAACTGATAGCAAATATTTATATTGTTAGCAAATAATTATATTTTAAATAAATGCTGTTCACTAACTTTTTACTAGTCAAAAAAAAGAATAAATAAATAAATAAAAAGAAGCAGCACAACCGTAGCCAACATTAATAATTCTATTAGAATATATGAACCTATTAAAATGGTTTCTGAAGGATCATGTGACACTTTAGACTGGAGTAATGGCTGATTTAGATTCAGCGTTGTATCACAGAAATAAAGTATATTAAAACAAAAAACACTTTTATATTGTAATAAGATTTTGCCAACCTGAACTCACAGCAATTCGTACATATTGTACGAGATGCCAATTCGTCTGAATTTGTACTAATGGCCTAAACGTAACCCCGCCCCTAAACCTACCCATCACGTGGTTTTAGACAAATTGTACGAGTAAGGTCATACGAATTGACACAAATTTGGCAGCTCGTACGAATTGGTCGTGAGACTGTGTTGGATTTTGCAAGATCACGTTTTTTTTTTTTTGTCTGTATATTTGATCAAATGAATGCAGCCTTGATGAGCAAAGGGGACAAAAAGGCAATATACAATATATAAATACAAAAGTAACAGTGGATTAGAAGTTATGTACCAAGTTACTGTTTTAATACCTGTGTTTGGCAGCCGCATGAGAACATTTAATGGACTAATGTAGTACTCGACTGTCATTGGACTTCCTGTGAGGAAGACATTAGTGAGCAGTTTAATATTTCACAAAACACATGCTGATCCGGCACGGTTTCTCTCCAGTACCCTCTTTGCCTGGCTGGACGTTCCCAATCCTGCCGTTCATAATGAGGTCAACATGAAGGTCACTTTCTCTCAAAGACCTAGAAGAGATGGTGTTCACGGCATTAGATGATAACTGACACACTTCTTCAGAAACATGCGTTTCTAATTTCCCACACCTTGGTAAATGGGATATTTTGAAGAGATCGGCTTCCAGGTGTCGAAGAGAGGCGTAGATTTTAATCTTCACATCACTGTCAGAAATATATACAAGTGGTATAAATCTGTACCTCATAATCAGTGCTGTGCAACGGTTAATCCAAAATAAAAGTCTTTGTAAAAAAATGTGTGCTGTGTATATTAATTATTTATCAATGAAGACACGCACACATATAGCATATACCAAGAAAATATTTACATTTATATAATTTATATATAGTATTTAATATGTAATATTTTTTTTAATATATTTTATTTTTTCCCCTTTAAGGTCCTCTCATTTTATTTATATAATATAATATAATATATATATGCATGCATGTATTTATATATACTAAATACACAAAAACTATTTTGGATGCAATTAATGGTGATTAATCATTAGTCCAGAAAGCAATACCTGTCTCCTTGGATGTTGTAAAAAGAAGCAAGATCCTCTAACTTTAGAGAAAACTCTTGAAATTTCTTCATCCTGCGGGAATGCGATAACCATGTTACGCCAACTCCAATTTATTTCAATAAAATTTTCTCTTGAAATAAATGACATTTTGACTCACCTCAACAGCTGGAGGAGTGACGGGCTGGACTACGAACAAAACCAGACCATTTTAATGCATTTGACAGACTCTTCTGCGTAGCATTATAAGTATATCTCACCACAGGAGCTTCTCCGTGATGGGCCACCCTCACATCTTCCACTCTTCCCCCCGACAGCAGCACCACCTCCACGTAAAACAGGTCTGCTGTCAGGTAACACACCGTCTCTGTGGGGCTCATGTGTGACCCCAATCTGCAAAAACAAGCAGTCTGTCAGCTTATGTGATAAGAGGCAGCAGCACAGAGGGTTGAAAAATATAATAAACAAAAAACAGCAATGAAAACTGAAACTCATTCAAGGTAAAAAAAAAATGCATGGGTGAAGCATTCACAAAAACATGACTAGTATGCATGTAGAAAATATATATATATATAATTTTAGCATTTAAAAAAAAAAATAATAATAATAATAATAATAATTATATATATATATATATATATATATATATACACACACACTTTTTTTTTGCAAAATTATATTAAGCTCTGTTCACTTCGTCAGAGTTTTCTACATTAAAAACTAGACAGTCTGATAAAATGTTTTAAAAATAATATTGAATGTTGCGTTCGAAGTGCGTAGGAAAAGTTCAAACCCTCTTTGCTTGGCAATCATCTCTAGTCTGGACACCATTGCTGTCAAGGAGGACACTACAAGACGAAACAAAAACCACCAAGAAGTATAAAAGGGATAAAAACACATTTTTTATTCACAGAACTATGTTAGAGTGCAATTCAAGGACATCCTCACCGTTGAGCGCCTCATTGATCTTCTGAAGACATTTTGTGATTGGCTCACAGACTCTGCCGTCTCCTTTTGTTTTTTCCTATAAAGAAAAATACTCCTCACCTGCTTGTTTCGCCACAGCAATAGTGAGAAATGTTGGAAATCCCCAAGGAACGGCATTCTGAGACAAAAATATAACCCCAGGCATATCCTGCAGGGAGTTTCCAACCAACACGCACCGTTATGCACCTTACAGCTGCTCAGAGAAACTCAGATTTCATCATCTTTCTGGAGAGAGACCTGCTGTTTGCACATTATTCTGGCACTGATTTATGCAATCTGCAACAGTCTTAAGCAAAACATCTGGAATAGATTTGGACGCTTGTGCACACACATAATGGCAAAAATCTGAGTCGTCTGGGAGACTTAAATTTGAACTCTAAAGTGCAATAATTGACCCAGCCTTGACCTCTTCCATATGACATCACCCTGCTTTAACCCACACATGCATGCGATGCTATAGGACTTGATGTGCATTGTGAAGCCAAGTAGTGTGTCATTAAACAAACCTCTATGATAGTCAGAGAACCAGGAACATGCACATCTGCTATTAAAATATTCATATCAAACATATCGGGTAAAAGAGGATCAGATGAAAAAAAGGTGGTGAATTTGTGCAGTTTGAATGGTAAAATAACCAACCGAGTCATCAGTAATGTTGAAACATTTCTTAAACCTGAAATGATTTTTGTATCCAGATTTGACTAATGACTGTTCTGTGTCAATGTCCACAAATCTGGAAGACTTTGAGCGTATACAAGCAGCAGGGGATTTTAGAAAGAATTATTGCTATTGTAATGTAATCATACAATGTACAAATACATACAGTATTTTAAAGCGTAACTGATTTACTACCCAGTGACATTACAAGTTACTGAATTTTCATCTTCGGATATTTCTTGAAAGCAATTTTCTTACCATGCATCTCCGCACCAGTTGAAGGGTCTCATTCCAAGATTTATCAGCATATTTGGACTTCAGGTCAGACAGTAAAGTCTTGGTCTTCATACTTACAGGGCCTAGTGACACACGACCTGTAAAGATATTTTATTTATTTATTCATTTTGAAAATTACTGTATCCACCTAATTTTGAACTTAAGAGCAGGCATTTGCAAGTTAATTGTGCGCAGCTTCCGGTGTCGTTAGATACCTGTTATTTTACCTGTACAAAAACATCCCATTAGAGCCAGACCGATTTATCGGCAGGCCGATATTAGGCATTTTCCAAACGATCGGTATTTATAATGGCGATAAATAAATATTTCAAAAATAAAATTAAATCGGACGAAACACCCTTCAACCATGTCATGAGTGTTGGTGTTGTATAGAGGGCACTCTACACCGTCCCTGTTGGTAACACTCGTGTATAACGTGCCACACATCCTGCAACCTGCTGATCCAGACAGAGAGAAGCAGTTATCCACGAGTGACATCATCAGTGAAGTGTGCTCATAGTGAGGGTCACGAGACATACATTGATTGAATAACAATTAAAAGAACATCCCCATCAGTTCTCTTAACTCAAATAAGCGTGACAAAAATCGTGACTAATGTTATATATTTTATTTATCAGAACTTTAATATATTTTGATGTTCCTCTGTTCTGTTGTGACAATAAAAGAAACACGTTTCTTTTTAAAATGCATTATCATATATTGTTACTTAAAACTCATAAATAACTCATGTGAGGGAAATCTGTTAATGTTTTGTTGCGCGTTTCTGAAATTTAAAACAATAAATAAATATTTGCTGATATATCGGATTTTAAAACCAACAAATATTTGTATCGGTATCGGCATCAAAATCCTTTATCAGTCGGGCTCTATGATATTGCATAATGGTATTTCTTAGCATATTATTTTAAGTTATTATCATGATCTCAAACACACTGGCTAGTAGCACAAATTGTATTATCGTTTACTGCACTTTGTCATTCTAGTTACCAGCACTAATGAATCGGAAGTCTCCCACATTCACAGGAAATAGATTACTTCCGCATATTACGGTACATACCTGCTAAGAATAAGGGTAAAAAAATTAAGCGGTTTTGAGGCACTTTACCATCTTAGCCAGCATTTTCATTAAGTCAAGCAGACGTTTTTATCCAAAGTGACTTAGAAACGAGGGCAATGGAAGCAATATAAATAAATAGGAAAAGAATAAAGGGGGGAAAGCTAATTTTGCTGTTTTTTTTTAATACAAAATAAACTGTTTGAAAAGCCTTTTTTAAAAGATAAAGTAGAATTAAATTAGAGAGCTAGTTAGAGGGTCAACTGAAGAAACTAGATAGCTTAGACTAGTTTAAACAATTCTAAGACCAGCAAAACTGGTTTGAGATTATTTTGTCTTCATTAATGACACAAGATTTCACTTTAACGTACCGGGTTCCTTCTCTGACTCCATTTTAGTCACTCGTTAATTGCTTTTAGACTATGACTCAACAGATTTGTCTCAAGATTAATGACATATAACTTCGAAAATAATCATATCAACACGAACGACCAAACTTCAAATAGACTTTCTGGTTACCAGAGGGCTACTAATTGATTTCCCGCGTGACTGTAATCAGCGCGCGCTACCGGGATCACCCGCGCATGCGCAGAGAGCCGCCGCGCGCTTCCCTGCGTGGAAAACCGAAGCGGATCCATGTGACCCGCCTATCGGGATCATCATCCGCGACACACACCCAGCGCTGACTGCTGCCACACCGGAGATCACGGAGACCGGCTTCAGCCGCGGTCAGTACTGACGGAAGTGGAGTTTGAAAGCACGTTAGGTCCGGATCTGATGACATTGTTCGGGATGTGGAGGCTGCAGTAACGAGAGAGACGGACAGAGAGATCGGGGAAGAGGAATATTCCCCTTCCCAAGAGTCCTTGTGTGTCTGGATTACCTTTAGCTGAACGAGCAGACACAAAGGTAAGATCTAGCACTGCTATCGAGGAAGATATGGAGCCGAAGGCGTTATGAATATTGTTTTTATAATATTAAATCCAGACCGGGTGCTAAAAGATGAAAGCTAATGAGCATATGAGTGTGTGTGTGTGTGTGTGTGATGGCTAGCTGCACCGCTAGTGTGTGTGTGTCTGAGAACAGACAGTACAAATGACTCTTACAAAAAGTACTGATAGCATAGTAACAGATGCTAATACTATGGTATACACAATGATATTAAATGATTCCCATAGTATGGCACTCATAAAGAATAGCATAAAATGATCATTGTTAATATTCAAAATAACCATTGGATTGCAGTGTGCTAAGAAACATAACCCCTGAGTAGTGAGGTGAAAAAACAGACAGATCATATCATGTCTCCATGTGTGTGCTGTACTGAAGCCTGCAGACTGTGACTGTCTGAATGTGGAAGCTGTTGTTGTGTTTAACAGACCCAGCCCTGGCCTCTCGCTGTCTGTACACACACACACACACACACACACGCATAATATGCTCATATGTACTAATATACACACAGAGACTCATGTTACATCACTTGTAATGAAGCATTCAGTCCTTTACTCGGTTCAGCTTTAGATCTCCACCAGTGTTATGGATTTCCTTCGGCTGGGAGTCGTCTCTTTCTGTAGCTCTGATGCTTCTGGAGCTTTAAAATAACACAAACACATCTTCCTGTTGTTCCTGTGTATGGTTAGTAACCTGAGGAGCAGTTTGTTTATCTGTGATGAATGTGGAGGTGTTAACCGTCAGTCCCTCGTAACCCCACCCAGACCACTGTTCTTATAGTGTTATTTACCATTATCACATATTTTGAACTACTAGCTTTTAATACTTACAATTTCAGTATTTGTTTATTTTTAGTTGAAGTTTTAGTTATTTGTTGTGCCCTTTTGTATTATTTTTTTTATTTACATTTTTTAAGTAGCATTTATGTTTCATAATATTAGTATTTTGACTATTTAGCTTATTTTAGTTGAGTACGTCGCCAAGGCAATATTTAAATTTTACTTTATGTTTTAGTAAATGTGTATTGTGCATTGTTTTATACTCCTATTTATTTTTTTATTTTTTTTATTTCTGTTTTAGTCATTTATACTTGACCTTCAAATTATATTATTTATATTTCTAATTGTCATTTTAGTTTAAGTTTTAGTAAATTTATTATGTGATTTTGAAAATTGTATGTTTTTATATCTCTTACATTTTATATCTTTTACATTTTTATTATATTACTATTTACTAATTAGTACTTATTTTTACGTTTAATTTTATGCAATTTTGACATTTGTGCTTGTTTTTTATAATAATTAATATATCTTTTTATATTTCAGTTTTAGTAATTAGTACTTCAATTTATTTTTTTAATTGAAAGTTAATTTTAGTTTAAGTTTTAGTCATTTTCTTGTGCTTTTGTCATGTAGTTATTTAATTTTTAATATTTACATTTCATTTTTATTAATATTCGTGCTTCACCTTATTTTGTTTCGGGTTAGTTTTTTACCAGATATTGCTTTATTTATTTAATGAACCTAATCACTATGTAAGAGGTAGTATGTAATGCTTACCCAGATGTCACAGAAACGCAAAGGGAGTTGATCTGTCACTTTTGTCTCTGATTAGGATTAGGTTAGTCCGGAGAATATAAGGAAAGGACGTGACATGTGGCCAGGTATGGTTGCCCATACTAGGAATTTGTGCTCTGCATTTAACCCATCCAAGT
>JAUCMS010000052.1:5922511-5938209 GCA_032357445.1 Enteromius radiatus | reverse complement strand
TCAAAACTCAGTGTGTAATTTAAGTTCTTATTGGCGTCATCAGGAGAAAAAGCCTCAAACCGCTTATTTGCGGGCGCGGACTCCAGGGGGTTAATGTAGTTAATCTGTCTGATTTTGCTTATTTAGCTGAGTTGGTGGCCCTCAAGAAGGTCCGATTGGACAACGAAAAGGAGGGCTTTCCTATCACAGCCATCAGGGAGATCAAGATCCTGCGGCAGCTCAACCACAAGAGCATCATCAACATGAAGGAGATAGTCACTGACAAGGAGGATGCTTTAGACTTTAAGAACGACAAAGGTGTCACACGGAAATAACCCATCCTTTGACTCTCTCAGACGGTCTCGTCTGTGTTGGTGTGATAACTGTGTGTTCTCCTCGCAGGGGCGTTTTACCTGGTGTTTGAGTACATGGACCACGATCTGATGGGCCTGCTGGAGTCGGGCCTTGTGCACTTCAACGAGAGCCACATCAAGTCTTTCATGAGACAGCTGCTGGAGGGACTGGATTACTGCCACAAGAAGAACTTCCTGCACAGGGACATCAAGTGCTCCAACATCCTGCTCAATAACAAGTCAGTGCACACCAGAGTAACGGTGTTTTAATATTGGGTTTGTTTCCTGCGTCTGGGATCATTGTATAAGATTTCAGCTTAAATGAGACTGAAGTGAACCCAAACCCAGCTCTTTAAAATGAACCAAACTTTCCGTTCAAAGAACATTATGGTTAGTTTAGTTTTATTCCTGTCAAATATTGTCCTAGCCTAACACACGGCACATCAGATCATTGTATATGATGACCCTATGATCTGTTTGATGTGTGCTGTCCTGCAGGGGTCAGATCAAGCTGGCAGATTTTGGACTGGCTCGTCTGTATAACTCTGAAGAGAGGTAAGTTTGAGAAGCCACAGAACGTCCCGGCTTGTATCAGCAAGCAGTTATGATTAGCGTGAACCGAGCAGACTCTGACTTGTCCTGTGCGTTTATTCTCCAGCCGGCCGTACACCAATAAAGTGATCACTCTGTGGTACCGGCCGCCCGAGCTGCTGCTGGGAGAAGAGCGGTACACGCCCGCCATCGACATGTGGAGCTGCGGGTGAGAAACACTGCTCTATTAATAGAGAAGTCACTCCAGATTCCACCTCCTCAAGGTGTTTAAACCCTCCATGTCACACAGGTGCATTCTGGGAGAGCTCTTCACGAAGAAGCCCATCTTTCAGGCCAACCAGGAGCTGGCGCAGCTGGAGCTCATAAGGTAAGGATCCAGACTGGATGTTCCCGTTTTGCAGACTGATATTTAGCTGACCTATATATCTGTGTCCAATCCAGTCGAATCTGTGGCAGCCCTTGTCCCGCCGTGTGGCCAGACGTGATCAAGCTGCCCTACTTCAACACCATGAAACCAAAGAAACAGTACCGGAGGAGGTTAAGGGAAGAGTTTGCTTTGTGAGTAACCAGAAATGAACAGAACCTGTTTAGTCTGTTTTTAAAAGGCGTTGCAGCTCATGACTACAAAGGGTTAAATGGTTAAGCCTTAAGCTCGCCCTTTCACGGTTAAGACCAAAAAGGTCTTGTATCAGATCAGAAATCTCAAATCATGGCAGTGAAACTGTGTTTTATAGTGCTCTCAAACGATTATTAAGCAAGCAGTCTATCGATTCTTCTGGTTATGTATGTTTTCAGTATGTTGTAATCATATCGTTTAAATCTATTTTAGTACTGCTCGTATGAAAATTAAGCATAATATGTGCAGTAAAACTGTGGAGATACAAATGGAAATCCAGTAACAAAATATAGTAACCATGGTAAATGTTTGTTAAAGGATGTTTCAGTCAAATGTGTTTAAAATTATGTAAGCAGGTTTGAAATATGAACAGTAAGAGGAAAACATGGTTAATGAAAAATATTACTTTACTGTGGCAGGATAGTTGGGAAATGCATTCATTTATTAAATATATTAAATGTATAACAACATTGTTCTTAAACTTGTGTGTGCATATGTATTCATACATTTTTTTAAAATGAATTTTTATTGATATTTATATTTATTTATAATAATATTTTAATCACATTTAATCGTTTGACCTTACTAGTATTTTGTCTTCCAATTCAAATATCTAAACATCCTTAAATTAAGATAAATTTACTGCAGATATATATATATATATATATATATATATATTTATTATGGTAATTATTTAGGTAGGAAGCATTAGAGGTGTAAATAATAACACTCTTGTTGTTGAATGTAAGTGTTATAAACCCCAGTGTGAGTGATGTTGATGGTAATGTTTCAGTATTCCTCTGATGGCCCTGGATTTGTTCGACCACATGCTAGCGTTGGACCCGAGCAAACGCTGCACTGCAGAACAAGCTCTCAGAAGTGACTTCCTTAAAGACGTGGACCCAGCCAAGATGCCCCCACCAGAGTATGAGATTTTGTTGTTTTTGCCTTTAACTTTTGATTTCCTGTTTTTATACCAGAATTACTTTTTATTTATTATATTCTGTGAACCAGTTAAACTTTTTTTTTTTTTTCCAGAAACACTAATGTTAACAAATTACACCTTATTTTAATGTATTAACTAACATTAACAAAGTGTAATAAAGTGTATTGTTCATTGTTTGTTCGTGTTAATAAGAATACAATCATGCAGTAACTAATGTAAACAAGCGCAATGTATTGGTAAATGCTGAAAATAACAACTTTTAGATTAACAAATGTTGTAGAAGTGTTATTCATTATTCATTCAGTGTTGTTTAGTTTGTTAACTATAGTTGTTAATGTTATCTGATGAACCATATTATAAAGTGTTACCGTTTTTTCTTTTGGTACAGGCAATTTACTCTGTGCTTAAAGGTGCAGTACATTTGTCAATACAGTAGCATTATTTTTCTGAGAAACTGCTATGGAAACATGTTTCCTAAATATCTACAAACATTATGGTATTTTTTTTTTGGCTTTATAAGACTCAAAAGCTTACATACAGCACCTTTAAGTTTTCTTAGATGGCGATTTTAAACGAATCAAAACAAACAAGATGACATAAACGTAGTTTTTCAGTTTGATTGTGCTGTGATCTGATATGTCTCTGTCTCTTGTTTCTAGTCTCCCTCTGTGGCAGGACTGCCATGAGTTGTGGAGTAAGAAGCGGCGCCGGCAGAAGCAGATGCCAGAGGAGCTGACGGCTCCCAAAGCCCCTCGGAAGGAGCTGGGCCTGGATGACAGCCGCAGTAACACGCCTCAGGGCTTCCCAGCCGCCGGAGCACACAAAGGGCCGAGTGCTGCCACCGCTGCAGCCCTGCTGGGTGAGAACACCAGCACAAACATCTCCATGTCTGCTGATGCATGAGCTTAGCGCTGTGCAGATTAAAGAATGAATGAAAAAGACCTAGCCCGTTTCTCTTTGAGTCGGTTCTGGCTTCATTTGGTATAGGGTACACTTACTCACTATAGACTAACTTTACCCTCACTAACTATTAATAAGCAGCAAATTAGGAATTGAATAAGTTAGTTAAGTTTAGCTATTCTGTAGGATTAGGGATGTAGAATAAGGCATTAATACATGCTAAAATACTACTGATAAATGGCTCATATTCTATTTTTATTATTATTAAACCCTAAAGTATTATCCACTTTTTTCTTGGAGTAAAAATAGGTTCAGCCATTTCTAAATTCTATGAGTATCTTCCCTATCTTATGAGATATTTTTAGCTAATTTTTACATTCTGCTACTTGATATTGAAAGTTGGTGTGTCTTATGTAATCTTAATTATGAACACATGACTGCATCACCATTTACTACACGTTATTTACCTTTAATACACTGCTTCTTGGAATACTGGATTCTGATTGGTCAGTCGCCACATTCCAAGGTTTGCTTCACCCATAGGCTTACTTGCGCGTTGAAGAACGAATTTAATTTTCACTTGTCTCTTTCTTCTAGACCCCAAAGCTCCGAACTCACAGCTAACTCAAGAGCAGCTGGCTGTGCTCCTGAACCTCCTGCAGTCGAAAAGTGCTCCGGGGGGATCGGCTGTGGGCTCGAAGATGAACCCGGAGACGCTGCAGCAGCTGACACAGGCCTTGCCCCCCGGACCGCCGGAGTCTGACCGGCCCCCGGAGCCGCCTCCGCTCCCCAAAGTCTCCAAACCCCCTCAGCCGCCCCGAACACCACCCATGCCCAAGCCGCCTTCTCCTCCATCCCCTCAGCCGCCGGCCAAGAGCGACGGAGAGGCATCGGCCGCAGCCACGCAGACCGCCGTCACCATGCTGCTCGCTCAGCTCCTCAAAGTCCAGCAAGGAGCGGCCGGAGAGGTCATGGGCTTCGAGGCGGCCGAGGGAGGCGTCTCAAACGCAGCAGGTCCTCCGGAGCCACCGCCTGAGCCCAGCCCTGTGTCTCCAGGTAATGTCTTAACTAGAGCTGCCCGATTAATCACAGTTTTAGCTGCTAGTGTTCTTTCTGATAATTGTAGCCACCTGTGTAAATGTGATGTACACTACTTCTCCTTCCTGTATACTACACAGAAGGGAAGTGTGTGATGTAAGCAGCAGCCTCTGATGCGCTTCTGTGTTTGTGTTATTTGCAGTAGCTGAAGTCAGCGGCTCGTCCTCCAGGCCTCTAGAGCCTCTCTCCATTCTCCCGCCGGACCAGAGACCCCCAGAGCCTCCCGAGCCGCCTCCCTGCGCAGACCTGGACTACCGGCAGGCCCCCGAGACCAACCCGGCCCTGCCGTCCTCCACAGCCCCAGGAGAAGCCCCCAGACCCCCGGAGCCGGATTTCAGCTGCCCCCCGCCGCCGTTCGGCTTCGCAGACAGCTACCTCGGCCACATGCTGCCCCCTCAGCCGCCCCTCGGCCCAGAAGCCTTCGCTCACGGAGCCGGAGCCGTGTTCAGCGGAGACAAGGACCATCGCTTCGAGTACAATCACAGCGGGCCGCCGCCGCCCTCTGTTCCTCCTCCAGGCCAAGCCTGGACTTCTCCATCCCAGTCCCTTCCGCTCGGGTACGTTCCTCACGTGAACACGGCTGCGCTCCGGGGAAGAGGGCTCCCTTTTTGACGGGATCCCGATGAACTTCCAAGCACCTCGGAAAAAAGTACGACTCTGCGGCTGATGAGACACAGGGATGTTTTTTGAGCAGTGAGCAGCCGGGATAAACTTTAGGATAAAAGGTTAGTTCACCCCCCAAAAAAATTCAGTCATGAATTACTCGCCTTCATGCTGTTTCAAAACCTTCGTTCATCTTCGAAACACACATTAAGAGATTTTTGGTGAAATCCGGGAGCGCTCTGACCCTGCGTAGATGGCAATGCAATTTGAAATGTTCCAGAAATGTCGTAACGACTTAAGAATACTTTTTGTGTGTGCTAAGAAAACAAAAATAACAGTTTATTCAGCAATTCTTCTCGAGTTGGCGTCTTCCAGCGTTTTAGAGACAACATGCTACTACTGTTTTCTTTGGTCTGGGTACATTAGAGTTCTGTTGCTGTCTATGCCGGGTCAGAGAGCTCTCGGATTTCATCAAAAATAACGTGTGTTCCGAAGATGAATGAATAGGTTTTATGGGTTTGGAACGACACACGGGTGAGTAATTAATGACAGGATAGGTGAACTAACCCAAATAGCTCACAAAGTTAACCCCGTGTATCATCAGCCTGAAAGACGCACGCAGTTGCCCTTGACCAGCACTAAGAGTCTCAGAACTCGATTTGTAAGATTTCTAAGAAACCCGAGGGCGCTCGAGTAACAGCTCCGGAGGGACAGACTGTTGGGATGGGAATTTTTGCATTTCCCGCTCATACCATTTCATAGAGCTGTTTTCGTTTCCCCTCCGATTTTTTTTTTTTTTTTTTTTTTGTAATCTATTCTACTGCTGTCTTTTAAATTAAAACTGTACCTTTTTTGAGTGTGCATTTACCGTGCCAGGGTAAGTGTTTTTATGACCTTAGCGTCTCCTTTAACTGCGTAAGGAGGACAGACTAGTATTATGATGTTTTGCACTACTGAATAAAGTAGGTGGAAACAAGCGGAGGTGTGATGGAGTAATGTGCTGTATCTGCACACGTACACGACCAGTAATGGAAGTCGTTTCTTTTTACTCTTTCTTTCCCTTTTTTTGGTCAGTTGTTTTTGGTTTTTCTTCCTTCCTTTCTAACGATTTGACGATTATGGGCTCTGTCGCAAGGGTGAATTCACTGGAGGGGCTTTTAAAGGACTCCAGAGAGACTGGTAGCACTTCTCGAACGAACTGGTGAATCTACTGAACGAGTCAACGGATCAAAGCTGTGTTTCTCACCTGTTCCTCACCAGCTCTTGTCTATAGCCATTGTAAAATTGAAAGTAAAGAGACCTTTAACTGATTTCGAGGAGATGAGCAGTAATGTCTTTTTTTTTTTTTTGTACGAAGATGTTTTTTTTTGGTTTTTTTCCTCCCCTTTGGCAAATGTTTATTAAAGAAATGCCAACCATGTAATACGTACTGGTATTTTGAATTCTTTGTATATTTGTTTCATGTACATCTATAATCAAATATATGCACCACTGCCTGTGTTTATAAGTGTATTAAAAACATCAGCGGTGAAGTTTTAAGCTATCTAACCCTATCTAAAAACCATGATTGAGAAAATAGTTAATAGAAGGATACTGTAAACTTAGTTTTCCAAGACTTGTTAGTAAAATGAATTTGAACACAATTGAAGCAATCCGTGTCTGACGTACTAAATGCTTTTGTGGCTAAATATAGAAAATGGGCTCACTGCATGCATCTAGTTGTTTGACGTAATAGTTTAAATGTGGTCTAGTAATGCCTCGTTTAGCCGATAGTGGGCAGCAAAACACTTAACACAACTTACATATGGTATAGTCTGAATTGACATTAGTCTGTTCTGATGTGTCTAAATAGCCTAATTCTTCAATTATTTATTCATTTTCCGAATGTATTTTTAATGTTGAAATTCATAAGTCTACGCACATTCAGTGTCACGTGGTAACTGTTACTTTTCTCAACGGTCAAAGTGATGGACCAATCACAATCTTTTGGGATAACTTATTATTTTATTTTTTTTGTAAATTCTAGCTTTGTTGTCGGGTCGAATATATATATATATATATATGTGTATCACATAAGTCTTCTCTAAGTCACCTCGATAAAGAAAAAAAATCGTCTTGAGATATAATTTATTTGTAGGATTTGGAAGAGCGAGGTGACGTGCGCAGATGACGCAGTAACCCGGAAGCGAACGTAAGCGTCGTCATCATCAGGTGACAACAACACAAACAGCGTTTGATCTGCACCTAACAGTTATTCATTTCTTTGTCGTAATCATTCATGTTTTAAGGGCTTATTTATCACAATGGCGCAAAAAATCAACGAAGCTCACGAGCACATCGCTAAAGCTGAAAAATAGTAAGTACAGCCCGCCTATATTTAACGATGATGGGGTAATGCTAAATGTTAAGTTCTAACTCATGTTGAAATAAAATGTTTAAAGAGAAGGTTTAACTGAATCCCTCGTTTAACCAGTTTAAAGACGAGCTTTATGAAGTGGAAGCCTGATTATGACAGTGCTGCATCAGAGTATGCTAAAGCAGGTGAGTGGAGCAGATGATATAACGTTAGTTTAATATATGAGCTCGTGGTGATGAGTTCTTCTTCTCCAGCGGTTGCCTTCAAAAACGCCAAACAGCTGGAACAGGCGAAAGATGCTTATTTACAGGAGGCCGAGGCTCACACCAACAACAGCTCGTATCCTCTCTGCTCTCACTGTTAGATTGATCATTCATTCATTTAATGACGCTGTCTTTGTCCTTGACTCGTTGTCCAGTCTTTTTCATGCCGCCAAGTGAGTGTTCGTTCTGATTGTTTATTGTGCGAATCACTGTTTGTGTATGAATTTGCTCTTTGTTATAATTGTACGTTTCCCTATGCAGGGCCTTTGAGCAGGCAGGGATGATGCTGAAGGTGAGTACTGCTTATTTGTTTCTTAAAGGATTCTTTAGTTAGACTGACATTACAATCATGAACATTTACTGACTACAATTTATATATATTGACTAAAATATCGTGTGTGTGTGTATATATCAATGTAAAATTTAATTAATATATTAGTGTTGATAATAATTAATTGCATCCAAAATAATGTTTTTGTTTACATAATATCAGTGTGCACTTAGTATATTTACTATGTATACAAATACACTCACTCATATATACTTTGAAGAAAAATATTGTTTTTATGTTAAATATATATATTTAAATAATATAAAATGTAATATTATAAAGACGTGAATATACATTAGCAAGATAAATATATAATGTGTATTTATATAAAAATAATAATAAACCCAATACTCATATATAAACAAAAACTATTGTTATGTTTGATGCAATTAATCTTTTTATTTTTATTTAATTCAGTTCAATTATTTAAATAGTATGTTGTAGTAGTTCAATTTAACATTAATATAATTTTATGATTATGAACTATTTTATATTATTATTTATAAATTATATTATTGTAATTTAATTCATTATTAGCTGTAATTTCTTACTAACCCAGTTTGGGAAACACAATGTGTTGTTTAATGTAGTTCATGTTAATCAAATGAGTATATTTTCTTTCTCTTTGTATTTTTATATTAATACGGCACAGGAATATTCTATTCAAAACAGTGTAATAAACAAGTTAGATCAAAAAAGTAGTCTAAAACGTGTCATGTAATGGATTAGGTTAATAAATAACATCTACCCAGCACTGTGCACCACCGTTTTTTCTTCGGGTTATTAAGAAATGTATATTTGCTTTGAAACGAGAGCGAGTGAATGATGACAGATCTGTGTGTGTGTGTGTGTGTGTGTGTCCCAGGACATGCAGAGGTTGCCCGAGGCTGTGCAGTATATCGAGAAGGCCAGCATGATGTACGTGGAGAACGGCACTCCAGACACCGCCGCCATGGCCCTGGACCGAGCCGGGAAGTGTGTGCTTCACAAACCTGCTTACACACAGTTACCCTATTAAGTAGTGAAGGTTTTAATCACTTTATTAAAGTAATGCAACTAATTAGAAATTTTGAAACGTGTTTTAAACTGTGAATCATCTTTAAAAGATCTAAACCAGGTACGGTTAACCTTCACTTATATTAGGTTTGTAATAACAGCCACCACATAATCAGACTTACTTTGAGATCATTCTGAGCTTAAATAAAGATTCAAAACCACAAGAAGAAACAGTTACACTTTTTAAGCTGTGCTTGTGTAATTATACATTCAGGTGCTGAGTAATATTAACTACATATGCTCATATGGCTAGAGTTAGGATTAGGGTTACTTGCATGTAATTATGCTTACTTAATTGTTCTTATAATAGTAAGTACATGTAATATGTGTAACAAAGACACTTATCGAAACACTATATATTTTCACTTATTTTGAGAAAATGGCCTTTAAAAAGATGTATTGTAATTGAAAACTATTGACACAAATAGATAAAGTGCTAGAAAATAAACTCTTAGCAGTGACTTTTGGATGCTTTCTTTTCAATAGTTAAACCAAAAAGACCAAACCTTAAAAAAAGAATAAATAAATAAGAGTATTTTTGGCTGCAGCGTCGTCTCTCGCGTATCGGCCTCGGAGCAGATGTGAAGCTGTAGGAGGTTAACCCGGTCTTGTTGGTTTCAGGTTGATTGAACCTCTGGATCTGGCGAAAGCCGTTCATCTGTACCAGCAGGCCGCGGGAGTGTTTGAGGTTCGTAACGGCTCCAGCACACACGCTCACATTATGAGCCGCTACATACAGACCTTCCTGTCTTCTTCTGTGTTCTCAGAACGAGGAGCGACTGCGGCAAGCGGTGGAGCTCGTCGGCAAAGCTTCCAGACTTCTCGTTAGACAACAGAAGTAATTGTTGCTTTACTCTTATGTGCATTTTCATTTTAGTCATTATTAGTTATCTATGAAAAATAGTGCTGTCAAACTATTAATCTCTTCAAAATTAATCACTGTTTTGTGTGTTCTATATGCACACACTTACAGTATATATTTCACAAAAAATTACATGTCTATATTTATATTCATGTAATTTGTAAATATATTTAATATATGTAAACTTAAAATATATATTGTATATAATTGCTAGTAAAATACACACATATCATGTAATTGGTGGCAATTAATCGTTTGACAGTACTAATTAAAAATATGAATAATATTAAAGATAAACGACTTTTGTACTAAAATAGAATTTGTATTCCTGTAACACTATTCTATTTCTATTTTATGTACTTGTTTTGTTTTATTTATTTAAAACCAACTTTACCCTCTAGCCCTTGCACTCTTTTTTCTGTTTCTATTCTATCTGCTTTTCTTTTTATTTATTATATAAAAACAAAACTAGGTGCACTGTGTTAAGTGGAGACATATACGTGTGTATCGTTGATCTTTTGTTGGTTTTGATTTCTTCGTTTGTAAGCTGGTTGTGTAAAATCATCTGCTTAATGACTAAATGAAACGAGTTTAATATGAGATGAATGATGCTCGTTCCAGGTTTGATGAAGCAGCTGTGTCTCTTCAGAAGGAGAAGAACATGTATAAAGAAATGGAGAATTATCCGACGTGTTTTAAGGTGCGTGGTCATCCCAGAGCTGAAGCCGTACAGTCCCAGGGTCAGTTCCTCACGTGACCGTGCTGTGTTTGTGCTCAGAAAACCATCGCTCAGGTGCTGGTGCATCTGCACCGGGGAGACTATGTGGCGGCTGAGAAGTGTGTGCGAGAAAGCTACAGTATCCCAGGGTTCAGCGGGAGCGAGGACAGCGTGGCCATGGAGCAGCTTCTGCAGGGTTACGACGAGCAGGACGAGGAGCAGGTGTCCCGCGTCTGCAGCTCACCGCTGCTCAAGTACATGGACAACGACGTGAGTCTCCCAGCATGCATCTGTCTGCGGGTGTCCTTTCACAGCACAGCCGATATAAATAATGTGTTTGTTTTTTAGTTACTTGCATTAGATAAAATAATTAAGTAAATGCATTTTTCAAATAAATATATACAATTTATTTAATTAAACGTAAATAACTCTGTCTCAAACCTAGCTGACCCTTTCTAAAAGGCTTAATTGAATGTAACATAATTTGAGCAGGTGATTATATATTTTACTTTTTTCTCCTGATGAATCACTGCACATTAACGTAATTGTTTTATTTTACCGGTTCTCTGAAAGGTTGGTTGAATTTGCAGATGTTTAATTTATATATGCACTAATTTGCATACCTTTCCAGAACAGAAATCTGAAGATTGGATAAAGTCAGGTTGATAATTCTTGTTTTTAGATATATTAAAGGGTTTTACAGACGGGATTTTGGATTTCTATTTTATTACTCCATAAATGTATTAATTTATTTTTGGAGTAAAATGTTCTACAAATCAGCATATGCTGTATATATATATGGTATATGAACTATGTTTACATAATGCGTGTACTGTGTATATTTATATATATATATATATATATATACACATGATAAATATACACTGCACACAAAAAAACCCACTTATTTGTAATTAAACGTTTGACAGCACTACTTATTATTGTCACAGTTTGTTGTATCTTAGCTGTCTGTCAGACCTTTAGTTACTGTTTTTTTTCTAGGGTTAAAATTATCATTTCGCTCAGTTTTTCTAATCCTTTTATCATCATCTCTTCACCCTTTTCACTCAGCCTTACAAGAATTTGGCAGGTATGACATCAAAGTCATTTGCATATTACAGTAGTGTAGAGACAGTCTGTTGCACCTTGTCTCCAGTTCAGTAATTCATGTCCTTTCAGTCACCATCAGTGTCATGCTAGCTAGAGAAGTTGACGCGCTTCAGTCAGTCATCAGGGCAGAATACTGAACATGAGCTCATGGCTGTTAAATCAATGCCGTACTGATTTCATAACGACTCGCTGACAGAAGCTGATTTTATTCTTCTCCAGTATGCAAAGCTTGCCATCAGCCTGACAGTGCCTGGAGGAGGGAAGAAGAAACCCAGTGCTGCTGCTGCTGCTGCCGCCGCCGGCGGAGGTCCTGGGGTCGTGCCGGCGGAGGAAGAGGACGATGAGTACGCTGGAGGCCTCTGTTAAACTACACCAAACATATCCCACCGTCTGCTGCCTCAGACTCCTCCATGAACACGCCAGCATGATCCCCGAACATAATATTCCTGTACTGGAGGGGTTAGTGTTCAGGAGGGAAACGTCATCTGGAGAAGAAAAGCTTCTTCGTGACACCCGTGCTAGGACCCACATGTAAGCAGCACATCACCCGCTCTTAAAGGAACAGTTCACCCTTGAGTGGGTCCAAATCTGTATGAGTTTCTTTGCGTTTATTTTGAAACTTCAGAACATCTTCCTTTGAGTCCAGCAGTACAAAGAAACTCATACAGGTCCGGAACTACTCGAGGGAGAGCGAATGATGATATAATTTTCATTTTTGGGTGTACTATTCCTTTAAGTGTGCATATGTATTTAGGGTAGCCGTCCACAACTCATGTTAAAATGTAAAACCCATACGGAAGCTTGTTTCTGACATGCCATAAAATCAATCCGTTAAAAGGTAGTCACAATTCAGCTCTTTCTTCTGTGACTGAAGATTTGCAATTCTTAGACTCCAAGAGAAAACGTCTGAATTGTGAGAGTCACAATTACCTTTAAAGAAAGAAAGAACGCGATTGAATGTACAATTCTGACATTTTCCCTTCAGAGCTCTGATTTTAATAAAAAACTGAATTCAGATCACTCAATTAAGAGATTAGAATTATGAAATTAAAATTGCATGATGGAGAAAAGCTTTAAAACCCAAACCTCATGGATCATCAGTGGGACCTTCTGTAGGCGAATCAGGAGCTCAGTCTTTATATGTACATCTGGAGTAGTGCTGGAATACTACACGTCAACCTTTTAAATGATACTACTTCTATTCTATATGCTGGAAATGAAATAACAGTGCCTGCCTTACCAAAAGAGGCAATGTATTTACTGTACTCTGTGTTTGTGGCTTCAATATTGTTGAACCTTATTCCATTTCAACAGCAGAAACCCAAGCAGCATGCTGAATATAAATGCATGAAATGTGAACACGAGGAAGTCGATCTTAGTTTATTTGTTGTTTTAATGGAGAAAGTGTGCTTTGAAACTGCAGGGAACAATTTCTGTTAATTCTGGATTTGCATGGTTTCACAACACCCGAATAAAAAGAGAATCTGTGATTTTTGCATATTTTAGATCTGAGTTTCTGTAGACTTGGTCGAGATGCATGTCACCAAAACTAAAAGTGCAACAGGCAGACGCACAAATAAGACAACAGTTGGTTTCCAGGATGTGCTTTATGCTCCTGATATTGATCCGCGATCACACGGATGTGTCAGTAACGTGACATCCTTTCCTGAGAACCCTTCAGTCCTCCGTTCAAGCTCGGATCGGTCATGATTTTAATGTTTTGTAGTCTTACGAACCCACAAACGTCTGGGTCCAGTCTTCTCTGAAGAAAAAAAGTGGCTAGTGTTTGGTCACCGTCTCCTTTCTTTGTTCAAGTGTACGGCCAGCTAGCAGGACAGCATATTGCACAACGCACGACTGACCAGTCTCTGACAGACAGGTGGCGCTAGAGCTGACTGAAGAGCCCATTAATGGCGGCAGCTTCTGCTGTTTCACCTCTAGGTCACTCAGTGTAGGAACCTCTCGTGACGAGTTCGTCTCAATCTCAGTCTTAACGCTGCCTTCCCGCACGAAGCAGCGTCCTTCTTTGGGATGGTTGGGTTTTTCCCAGCAGGCTCATTTGGTCTTCTCCCTCGTCCATTTGATCATGGTCTCTGGCGAGCGGTAGAGGAAGATGAGTTTGGCGTACAGGTCCTCCTCCAGCTCCAGCTCGCCGGTTTCCCGCACGAGGAAGATGTCTGTGCAGAGTTTGAGGATGCGGTCGACGCACGGAAGCTCTTCGAACATGATGGAGTGCGAGATGCCGCTGAAGAACTCGCGGACGAACTTCCCGATCACCAGCACCACGGATGCGTAGAGGCCCATGATACTGGAAGAGAGCGAGAGAGGAGCCATTCACAACAACAGCAGCTGTCCGTTTACTCACACACGTGTCATCCAAGATGTTCATGCCTTTCTTCAGTCGTAAAGAAATCAAGTTTTATTTTCTAAACATTCCAGGATTTTTCTCCATATAGTGGACTTCAGTGGTGGCCAATGATTTTTAATGCGTCTTCAAGGGGCTCAATGTTAGCCGAGGAATATGGATTGTATCTAGCAAAATGATTGGTAATTCTCTTAAAAAATACAAATAATAATAATAATAATAATAATACAGTTCTAGCTCTGCTAAGTGCATGCATGTGTGACACACGCACTACTCACTCTTTACAAAAACATGCAAACAAAAAAGTCATTACCGTTTACAAAACAATGTTGGAGGATTTAAAAAAAATTTGACTCTTAAATTAAGAAGAAAATGAGATTTTGACCAAACAACTAAAGTGCATGAGCTTTTCCTACATGATTACATGTGCATCGCAGAGCTAGCATTAGCTAGCTAACATTTGTGGTTTTATTTATTTTAATTGGATATGTGTGTATGCAAATACATACATCATTTACTATTACTTTTTTTGGAAAATCACTGATCGTTTCATTCGATGAGATCTTTATTCCTCGGCTGGGATCATGCTGAACCCTTTGAAGCTGCATTAAAACTGCTTTTTGGACTTGCAAATCATTTGTGCATCATTTAAGTCTATTTAGAGAAAAATCCAGGAATTTTCCTTAAAAAAAAAAAAAAAAAAATTTCTTTGCGACAGAAGAAAAATACATGAACATCCGGGACACAGAGCACACAGAGAACACAGAAATATTGTTCAAAATGTAATCGTACAACATATTTTTGCATCTTGAAATGAATAGCTCTGTATCTCTCTGTGTTGTGTTTGTTTATTGTTCTGTTAGGAAGATAACCGAGCCTTTAAATCTGCTTGTGCTTATAAACCAAGAACAAGAAATGTCTACATTTACAGCTGTATTTAAAAACTGCTGCCTATTAATGACTATTAATGTTGGAACAATGCTTTATAAATGATGAACTGACTATGTACTAATGCTTAACTAATGACTCATAGCGTGAAGTTATTCTAAAATGTTACCAATGAATCTGATGATAGTCAACAATGTTTGAATCCTGTGTAAATGGCTATTTAACCGTAACATAGCTGTAAAACGTTATTGATACATTAGTCTGATATTGTCAAAATTTACGATATTCAATATACATTTTGATATGTTAGCATCTGCTTTAAAAAAATAAAATAAAATATATATATATATATATATACACACTGCACACGTAGGAAAGGTGTGTAGAGCAGTCCGCAACAACAACTGTCTCCTTTTTATCTAGTTTTTTATTTTTTTGAATAACGTTACATTTTAGTCTCGTTTTTTTCCATCTGTGAAATTGCATGTTAATAAAGTGGGTTTTGTTCACTGACCCTGTTGTACATAAAGGGATGTAATATTGAAATATATGGAATTATTTTACAATGTTACATCGTCGTCAAAATGATTGTGATATTATCGCTAATATCCACTATATTGCCTACCCCAGGGGTGGGCAACTTCGGTCCTGGAGGGCCGGTGTCCTGCAGAGTTTAGCTCCAACCCTAATCAAACACACCTG
>JAUCMS010000052.1:5866788-5879044 GCA_032357445.1 Enteromius radiatus | reverse complement strand
CAACAGGTGCGTTCAGAGAACCGGATTAGTGAGCTCATAGTTAGTGCGATGATCTCATCTTAGATGTCTCAATTCATCTCGGATGTTTTAAGCGAGGTACGAAGAACGAGCCCCATGTCATGAACACTATCATACATGTGGTACACACAACATTATTATACAATAATTATTTAACACACACTTATTTATATTTTATATTTGCACATATCATCATACATGTACAAACACGTCATACCTGTTCTTACTTGAATGTCTATATTATATATTGTGTTTTTGCTATTTTGTACACTATTTTGTATATTCTGCTGAACTCAAATAAAGTTTGTAATCAGGCTGTTTTGGTCACCATTGACTTCCATTGTATTTTTGTTCAGTGGTGACTAAATCGGCCTGATTTGAACTTTTTTTTAAATATCTTCCTACTCGAGGGTGAGTAAATGATGACAGAATTCACATTTTGGGGTCAACTACTCCTTTAACTTTAAACACCTTAAAGATGAAACAAAAGATTTACAGAAGATTTTAGATAAATAAAATGTTTCTTTTGCAACAGCATTTGTCTCTGAAAACAAACCAGCAGCACTTGATTTGATGTTATAGTTATTTTTTTAAAGCGTTTTGAAACAGTACTTTTGAAAATCTGAAAACGGAATGATAAATCAAAGATTCTATATGTATTTCCTAATATTAAATTCTTTGTGAAATGTGTCAAGCAGTAAGCTGGCCAAATTTGATTCATTACACTCTATTTGAGGACAAATATCTGCAATATTCACGCAAGTTTTATGGAAATGCTCAAAACGTCTTTTGAAATACACCAAAAGCTTTGTGAAAGTGCAAACAATTTTATCTGTGAAATGGAAACTGGGTAGAAATAGACAATTTAGCTCATTTACTAAACTTTGTTTTTTCATTCTTAAAAGGGAAAGATTGGGGCTCTGGGACTCAGCTCATCTCTGTGCCAGTGGGTCTGTAATTTCCTAGCTGGAAGACCACAGGCAGTAAAGATGAGCGGACACATCTCAGCCTCCCTCACTCTCAGGGTTGTGTTCGGAGCCCCCTGCTGTACTCTTTGTACACGAATGACTGTGTGGCCACTACTAGCTCCACCACCATCATTAAGTTTGCTGACGACACCATCGTGGTGGGCCTGATCTCTGATAACAATGAGTCGGCCTACCTGAAGGAAATTAGGAATCTGGAGAACTGGTGCCAGAGGAACAATCCCCTTCTAACGTCACATCAGTAAAACAAAGGAGCTGATAGTGGACTTCAGCACTAAGCAAGAGAGGAACTACCAGACCCCCGTAATCAACGAGAGCCCAGTGGAGAGAGTGAATCAACATCATCATATCAACATCGTGGCGAAAAAAGCCAGACAGCGTCTCTACCACCTCAGACGCTTGAGAGACTGCCCTCAAAGGTGCTCAGGAGGAACTCCTGCACCATAGAGCATCCTGACAGGAAATATCACAACCTGGTTCGGGAACAGCACCATGCAGGACAGACGAGCTCTACAGAGGGTGGTGCGATCTCCCTGACCTGCTCTCGATCTACAGCAGGCGGTGCTGGACCAAGGCCAGGAAGATCGTGAAAGGAATGGACTGTCCTCTCTGCTGCACTCGCTGAAGGCCAACACAGAGAGACTGAGGAGGAGCTGCTTCCCGAAGGCGATACGGTCTCTGCATCATCTCTGCATATTAGCACACCGCACAGTAATGGACACTTATGGACAATATTCATCTGTTCACACATACCCCGGTACACTGCAGACCGGACACTCATGGACATTTCCATTTAAATTTATTGCTATTTTTGTTTGTACAGATAAGTGTTTATATTTCTGATATATTTTTTGTTCTATTTTCTTATGTTCCTATAGCTAAACATACCCTTATTTTATTCCACTATTTATTTCTTGTTAATTGTTTTTAAGTTTTTAAGGTCACGGGCGGACGTACAAGCATTTCACTGCATATCATACTGTGTATGTGACAAATACAATTTGAATTTGAATGCAAACTTGGCTTCTGGTGTTGGACTGACAGTGTCTCTCTCACCGATTGTGTGTCCGTCCACTTTGACATCAGAGAGCTGTGTTTCATCCGTCTGTTTCTCTCTCCTCTCGGTCAAAAACTGCCTCACCAGTAGCCAGAAACTGAGGAGGCACAACGTCTGCACAAACACGCACAAACACACTGTCATATTATTACAGTCAAACTACATCACATACAGGACACGTGTGTATTCAGGGCCTGAAACTGCCTGGATCAGGATAAAAGCACTGCATCTCCCAGAATGCAGCAGTAGTTTCAGTTCGATTTCAGCAGCAAACACATCTCATAAAAAAATAAATAAACAGCTTATTCAGTTATTATCAATCATAACACAGTGTGGCTCAACCAATCAGATTATTAAACTGAAAACATGTTCATTTATTAATTATTTAAACAGATAACTACATAGACGCTAGGGCTGGGATTTTTTATTAAAGGGGAAGGATATTTATTTTCTATGTTTTCCATTTTATTTAATTCTTGTTTTTTTTAATGATTTAATACAGATTTATCACCAAAAACTAATTTAATTGAAATGTTAAATAAATGTTTTAATATGGAATTTAATGAAAATATATACAACAGAAATTATTTCTGTCATAATTTCTTCAAGTTAAACCAGACTTCAATTTTGACGGGTTGTCGCAAAGTTCTTTCAGTTTTACTTTCCGTTTTGGTGAGTATTTGGCAGTAGCCCTTTATATTTTTTTTGTGTGAGTAATCCACACTAACTAAAATGTCCAGAGTTTATCTTTGTCAACATATATTTGATCACAATGATATCATTTCTCGCCCCAGCTCTAGCAGACATGTATAAACACAGCACGTAATGCGGTCTTACTTTAGACCCCAGCTCTCGGAAAGGCACTTCTTTCTTCAGGAAGAGTCCAGGAACGGGCTGCAGCGTCTCAAAGCTCCAGATGTACTGAAGGATGATGAGCAGGTTCCCATAAAACACCATGAACGGAGAGGTGATCATCGAGTACTTCCTCCGGTCCCTCACCATCCACAGAATACAGGACCAGATGAGAAAGACGAAGGTCAGCCAGCTCACATACGTGATGCTCCACGCCTGGAGAAAAACCACAGACCCTCAAATAATGTCTTTAAAGACAATTGTTTTCCAAAAATAATATCACTTTCTCAAATCAAGCCTGAGGCAGGCCCCTCCCACAGTTGTTTGATTGACACTGGCATTTAATCAGAATGTAGAAATGTTACATATTCTGTAAAGCTGCTTTGCAAAGATTTTTATAATAAAAAGTGCTAAAGAAATAAACTTGAATTTAATTAATCTTTGCAAACCACCTTTCATTAATAATATGCTAGTTAGCAAGTTCTGCCACTAAATGTGGCTAAAGCAAACAGTGGAGAGGGGCGGGGTCAGCACAGCTCATTAGCATTTAAAGGGACACGCACCAAAATGGATCACTGTGCACAGTAAAAAGGACTTTGTTTTACACTACCACTGATCATTATAACCAAAGTATGTTATAGACTTTTCATTACGACACCTTGTGACCCCTTTAAATGAAAGTCATTTGCACAAACTGACTGTGAAGCAGGACTCACCATCATGGCGATGAGGGCACAGATGTAGCTCTGCTTCATGATGAACCTGAAGGCCTTGACCGCTGAATTCACACGGACGACGCCGAACGGCTGGGGAACCTCGGAGAGCTCAACATACACCGAGTCAATCTTGTAAACACCGCAGTCCACTTTCTCTGAGAAAGAAGCATGTATTTTTAAGCTAACGCCAGGGTCGGATTCTGTGAATCATCTAATCTCTTTGCCCTCAAACATGAATGGAGGCTTTACATGTGTGTATCTGGAAAATTCAGACTGCCCAACTGACCAAACAAACTGAAATGCATGGGAACTATCTCGGGAATAGGGATGTTTATGGGAATAGTGTGAGACTATGTACTTGGTGGAAAGACATCCTATTTCACTACATATTAATTTGCACCTAAATCTAAATCAGTATATATATATATATATATTAATTTACTACTTACTCTAAATGCCATTTCTAAACAATTTAGCTTTTAAAAGTCTGTCAGCAAATAAGACTGTGTTTATTAAGTGTTAGTTTAGTGCCTGACTCACGCGGATCAGTCTCCGGTCGGTCGGGTCTGTAATGAGGGGTTGAGTAAAGCTCCACAGACTTCGGCCCGTTCTCATGCGGCATTGACGTGAAGTCCAGCGAGGCTCCGTTCGATCTTACCATTAATACCTGAGACAGAGTAAAGACACCGTATTCACTGACAGGCTCATGTACTCATCTAGGATGCTGATTAATGAAAGCCCATCTGAAACACAGACCTCAGGTGTGCTGTAGCCATCTTGTGTGGTGAGCAGCTGAAAACACAAAAGGAACGACTATATATCTACAAATCACATCTTGAAAACAAATCATATAAGTGATAAGTGCATGTTTACTAAAGAGACAATCATTTTTAACACTTAAAGGCAGGAAAGCCATCATATTTAAAGTGATTCTAAAAGATTATTGAAGCATGTTTCCGTCACTCAATGAAAACAAAAAAAAGGAATTGCAACTTTTTAACTCACAATTATAACTTTTTGTTTTTTTGCAATTCTGACTTTATATATCGCAAATCTGACTTTATAACTTAAGTCTGACTTTATATCTCGCAATTCTGACTTCATATATCGCAAATCTGACTTTATAACTTAAGTCTGACTTTATAACTTAATTCTGACTTTATATCTCTCAAGTCTGACTTTATAACTCACAATTTTGACTTTATAACTTAATTCTGACTTTATATCTCACAAGTCTGACTTTATAACTTAAGTCTGACTTTATAACTCTCAAGTCTGACTTTATAACTCACAATTTTGACTTTATAACTTAATTCTGACTTCATATCTCGCAATTCTAACTTCATATCTCGCAAATCTGACTTTATAACTTAAGTCTGACTTTATAACTTAAGTCTGACTTTATAACTTAATTCTGACTTTATAACTTAATTCTGACTTTATATCTCGCAAGTCTGACTTTATAACTTAAGTCTGACTTTATAACTTAAGTCTGACTTTATAACTTAAGTCTGACTTTATAACTTAATTCTGACTTTATATCTCGCAAGTCTGACTTTATAACTTAAGTCTGACTTTATAACTTGCAATTCTGACTTTTTAACTATATGATATAACTTTATCATATCTCATATCTGAATAAAATGTAATTAAACCTCAACAATTAAACAGTTAAATTGACATATTGATTAAAAAAAAAGTTATAAAGTATTACAGAAAATATCATGAGTTATTTTTCTAGCTGACTAATGAGTTTATGGATGTTGAATGGCTTTCCTGAGGTATATGTGATGTTCTGTGTGTTATTAGAACTAAAAATCACTAAAGAGTGAAATGGAGCTGTGGAAAAGGTGAAGAGCAGACTCCTACATGTCTCTCATCTGTGCGATAATGAGCCATTCTCCACAGCTGTCTCTTCTTCTCTGCAGAGTAAACAGCCACGGTGCTTTCAGGAGATTCTGGTTCCTCTCGTTCCTCAGGCTCTCCTTCGTTCTCTTTCACCTGCCAAAGAAGCACAAACACATCCCATAATCCTCAACATCTTAGAGTTTAATACTGCATCATCTAGTTATTAAAGAACCTTTGACTGAATGGTTCTCTGTGGAACCAAATAAGATTTTTTTTAACACTTAAATCACAGAGGCTGACAGAGTATAACAACTTCAAAAAACAATGTAGATGTTCTGTGTTCAAATTTAGTTTTACTTTTGTAATCAGACGAACAGGAAGATAAAGAGACTGTAATCTGACCGTGTCTTCTGACTCCTGCAGCCAAAGACGGATGAGCGTGGCCAGGGTGTAATACAGCACCAAGAGCATGATGGGATTGACAAAGTGGTGCCACTCCAGATCAGGATTGACTCTGAACATCCAGGTGTGAGAGCAGTCTGTCCGGACCACAGGAGAGATGCCGAACAGACTGAGAAAATGAGAGAAATACCATTCATTCATACAGTAACCCACTGCCAGAAACTAGAGACATGTTACAGTCAAGGTATCTGATATTAATTTTCATGGTATGTCAGTCATCATGACCAATATATATACTGATGTTCAAACAATTAGGATGTTTAATGTTTTTTTTTTTTTTTTTAAAGAAGTCTCTTTTGTTCACCAAGGCTGCATTTAATTTGAATTTCTTTCAAAAACAATATTGATAATTCACCATCATGTAGGAAAAATGCTTAGTAATACCATATTTTATTTTTATATATATATATATATATATATAGGGGTGTAACGATACGTCGTATTGTATTGAACCGTTCGGTACGAGGCTTTCGGTTCGGTACGCATACGAACCGAACGATTCAGAAAAACAATAGAATAAACTGTGTAAAATATAATGTTTTCAGTGCTACGCTCAACAAGGCAGCGCAAACGACGGGACAGGGAACCCGCATCTGCTCCTCCCACCCCCAAACAGACGAGAACCAGAAACACACACATTACAAACTATCCCCGCGGCGTTCAGGTAACGTTAGGCGTTTCCCTTCGCCATTTCAACCCAACGTCCAGCTGTTTAACCAGAGCTGCATCTTTCTGCTCCAACACACTAAAATAATGGTTGTCTAGGCGTTAACGATACTTTAGCATTAAATGCATCATAAGGGTACGTTCACGAAGCGTCTAAAAACGAGTGGAAAACGCGAGGCGCGTCGCTTCATCCACCAATTTCAAAGCGCTTCGCGCTCGCACACCTGTAGCGTCTGCTGTTACTAGGTAACCATGAAAGCGCTGTCACTTACAAAATAATTTCTGCTTTGGATTTTAAACTGCTGTTGAAAAAGAAGAGCTTGTGCACGCAAAACGCGCTGCATGTGAACGACCCCTACACCACGAAATTAAATAGTGGATCTCTCCCCTCACGCGGATTGTCCCACAGGAAGAAACGGCACCCTGGATGTCAGTGGATGGCGCGCACGGTCTACGAACACGGGGCGCTCAGCTTTCACCATTTGAAATGGCTCAAATCTACTTTTTATTAAGTTTTAATTAATCAATAAATACCATCCAAGGCTGACTTTTCCAAAACACTTCTTTATTTGCTGCTAAGAAGAAAAGACGTTATGTGAAGTACAGCTCCATTGTTGTTCAAAGTAAAAGAAAAGGGGGGAAAAACAAGGTCATATTATGTGGTTCTCTTTTTTTATTGTATTTTTGCCGTAATCGAAAACATACCGAACCGTGACACTACTGTATCATATCGAACCGAACCGTGATTTTTGTGAACCGTTACACCCCTTATATATATATATATACATAAATAATAATAAAATTAAAAAGGACATAAGGATACAAAACTGGAATGATGTGGCATGGGGAAAAAAAGTTTATCACCAAATCAAAAAAGACCAACAGAAACAACTGTAAGAAGGAAGATGTTATTTCACTTATGCTTGTGTTGATTTTCCTCTATTTTCTCTCTCTTTCAGTGGAACCAAAACTGGACGCCTAAGAAAATAAACAACAGCCTATGCCTTTTTACCAGGGTATAAAAGTTAAAGAAGGTCTAAAATGGGAAGTCCAGCCCAAGGCAGCAGCTTTTCACTTCCATTTGAAATGAAATCTACGTCCATTCAGAAGGAATGCAATGCACTTCACATTTAGCTGATGAAACCAATAAAACGGTAACTTCTCGCAGCCAAACCCTGGAAGTGTATTAGGTGACAAACGCATGCTGGCTGGTTTTTATAGTTTAGCTGCTGTTCGTAAAATCACTGCGGTTTGCCAGATGTTTGTTTCGCTGCTGCTGCTTCATGGCATCGACAAAATATGAAGTCAGAATATTTTGGCCTTTCGCGATTCATCCAAACCCAAAGCGTGACGTCCAAGTCCTAATACCACGGCTGAGAATAACGAGTCAAAGTGCAGACATGTTGCTGGAGAGAGCTGCTATTTATAATGTGGCCAATTCATAATAAACACACTGTGAAGTAGAAAAAGGAGCCGTGAGGACATCAGACCATAAAGACGAATCAGAATGCTCTTTAATCTCAACCTTCAGACTGAAGACTTCTGCTTCTCATTTTACATCTCAACGACGTCTCAGAGATTTCAACCCTCTTAAAACTAAAGGTGCTTTAAAAGGTTCTTCACAGTGATGTCATAGAAAAACCATTTTTAGTTCCACAAAGAGCCATTCAGTCAAAGATCTGTAAAGAAGCATGTCTTTCTTAGCTTTTTAGAATCTGAAGAACCTTCTTTCACCACAAAGATGCTTTTGTGAAGCAGAAAGCTTCCTCAGATGTTAGCCATTTAGATAGAAAAGCTTCTTCTATGCCACCGTGAAGCACTTTTATTTTTTAAAAGTAAATGTAGTCTCAAATCTCACGTATGATGAGCGATCCGGAGACAAAATTGTATGTTAATAATTGTTTCATTTACATTCCAAAGGAACAGCTATGTAACATTTTCGGTGAAAAAAGGCAGCTGTGGTTGCTGGAATTCAACTGTAAAAAGTACGGTAACAACATTTAGGTGTTACAGTTTTATGTTACATTTACAGTTAAATACCGTAATTTCATTAACTGATATAATGTTAATATACCAACCTATTAAATCACTGAAATCTGTCTTTATCTTTGAAATACACTAACGAGCACCAAATCAGGCGATGACCAGTCACATGATGACCCAAAGCCCATCACAAGCAGCTTTTAAATATGAACATATATAGACTCAACTCAAATATACAATAAACATTCATTTAACAACATTACATGAAACACACACAACCCTAATAAACACCACTGATGAGAAAGAAACATTTATTTAAAAGAAAAAACATCAAATTTGGACTAAATTTGAAATGCAATGCAAGGAATTCTGGGAATGCCAGTTTACATTTAAATACAGTAAATTTTACAGGTTTTTACCGTAGTATTTTACAGTTAAAATCAAGGTAATTTATTAAAAGGTATTAATTGGGGCCATTATTTATTTACTCTTCTGCTCTCCAAGGCTGGATTTATTTGAACAGAAATACAGTAAAAAAGTATGAAATATTCAAACAGCTGCTTTCTACATGAATCTGTGTTAAAGTGTGATGCATTTTCAGCATCATTCCTCCAGTCTTCAGTGTCACATGATCTTCAGAAATCAGAATAATATACAGATTTACTGCTCAACACACATTATTGTGTTGAAAACAATATTTTCGTGGAAACTGATGCATTTTATTTTTCAGGATTCACAGTTGAACAGAAAGGTCAAAGTGCATATTTGAAATAGAAGTCTTTTGCAACACTATGAATGCCTTTACTGTCACTTTTGATCAATTTAATGCATTCTTGCTGAATAAAAACATACATTTACTTTTTAAAATAAATGTAAACGCTAGCATGCTTAAAGGAGATATGAGATATGCATTAAAGCTTCTTACGCTGGCGGCACCCAACAAACCAACAGAGCAGCATTTGCTTTTAATCTGTGGGTTTGCTAAATTACTCTTTTTTTCTCTTCCCTGGCATTTGCACATATTTGTAGCACGGCTAGTGTATAATCAGACACCACAAAGCTGGTTGTGTTGTTTTTGGGATTGTCAGAGAGAAGCGCTTTGTTTTCGTCTCAGAGATCGCCTAATGCTTTTCTGATCGAGTGTTTCTCAGGTTTTGTTTGAGGAAGAAACCGCTCAATCCTGTAACAACCACTTGGTTCTGTGTGGGTTTAGTAAAGCACATTTCTACGCTCGTTCTTTGCATTCTCTTTTATTCTGCTCCCACACATTGTATTTCGGAAGGTAACAGTGTGTGTGTGTGTGTGTGTGTGTGTGTGTGTTTGGCTTGGCCGTCGTGGCGTTTTCTGAGCTCTGTGTGTACCGTGTCTTTTACCGAGGCTTTGAATGGGTCTGAGGTTTCAGGAAGTGGATTTGACCCAAATGAGCGGAGTAACAATTTTAAAGCAGGCTTCTTTCCAAGGCCAGAAGGATTGTTTATTAGGGTGTTAGGGTGACGGTTTAGCCGTTTGAAGTCTTGTTGAGCAGCTACTCATCGACTGTAATAGAGCAGGAAAGGAAAGAGCATTTTGTTCTCAATCATACTTTTGGGTGACATTCACCTCAACGGTAAATGCATTAAATTTGTTATGTGTTATAATAATAATAATAATAATAATAATACACATTAATTAGTTTCTTTTCATTTTATAGCGTTAAAACTAATGGCTGTAATTTATTTTCATTATATAAAACAACAACAACGATGATGATAATAATAATAATAATAATTATGATTATTATTATTATTATTTTGCTGTTACATTTTATTAATTAATTTTTTATAGGACTTTCAATATTATTATATGAAATAATACTAATAATACAAATACTATTATTATTATTATTGTTATTATTTTGCTGTTACATTTTATTAATTAATTTTTTTCAGGACTTTCAATATTATTATATGAAATAATACTATTATTTTTATTACTTTGCGATTACATTTTATTATTTTTAGGACTTTCAATATTATTATATGAAACAACAACAACATCAATAATAATAATAATATTGTTATCGTCACTTTGTTATGATTCATTCATTCATTTTTATTTCATAGTGTTAAAAACTGTAGCTGTCAATAAAATAAAACAATCCTAATTAATCTAATTCTTATATTACTGCTATTATTTTACCATAATTTTTGTATTGCTGTTTTTGCTTTGCTTTTGGATTTTTAATAATTTATTATTAGGAATGCATAATGATAGCATACATTTATTTGCTTAACAGAGAAAGCAAAGAAACGGTTGAAGCCGAACACAGCTGTTTCCTGGTGCTTGTGTTTTGTTTGCAGCATGTTTTAACGAGACCATGCGTGTGTTTTGAAGGCTCAGGTATATTCTGGTGTGAACGGTCAGAGCAGAGACGTCTGACTCACTCTTGTGAGTCACCTCTGATTGTTTTCTCTCTCTCTGAAAGCAGCTGTGTAATGTAAGCAGGGCCAGGAGCTCTTCTGTCCTAATGAGAAGCACCTGGACTCTCAATGCCACCAAAACCAGTCTCAGTGGATTGGCTTTCATGCCTAAGCATCGAGCTTTAAGGATCTGACCGAAGGAATAGATTAGTTTATTGAAACTGATCTACATTATACAAGATGGAAGAACCAAAACATCTAATATTTGCCTCAATAAACGACTGTCACGAGACAAGAAACATGTTGTGTTTTTGAGGCACTTAAATTCATGTACATGTTTAAAATATTATTTGGAAACAGTATACAGCACATGACATTCACTTAAGAAGAACAACTGTGTAGGTTCACTTTTTAAAGATGTCCATAAAACTAAATAATAAAAAATATCTAAAATTTAAAATGAATTATTTAAAAATGATTTTTCTAAATAAAATCATTGAAGAAAAAAAAAAATATATATTTTATTATCATTAGGTTTTTAATAATATTCTGAATTAATATTGCAATTTGATTTTTTTTTTGTTGTAATTTAGTATTTTTGTAATTGTGTTGTTTTTGTCATTTTTATTAAGAGTTTTAAATGTTTTTAAAACGTATTTTTGTTTAGTTATTATAGTAATACATTAGTTTTAAGTGAAACAAAAATGAAAATAATAAATGCAAATGAGCTGAAATAAAGTGAGTTTCACAGTTTATTTGAAATATTTCAGTTTATTTCATATATTTAAGTATTCGATATATTTTAGTTTAAGTTTCTATGTTTTTAGTTGACTAACCCTGATTCAAGTAGGCTAAATAAAAGATTATTTCTAACGAAAACCAGTGCAATTATTTTTCGGACTCTCTCTGATGTTTAAGTATTAAAGTCAGTTTGAAACAGCACAAAAATGAGCAAACGACTCTGAGAGGCATGAGTTTGTTAACACAAAACCAAATCAGATCTGAAGACATACAGCTTACATCCCACAAACCTGAAGACTTATACAGTACATACAAAAGATTATCAGTGTTTGAGCTGCTCTTTACTCAGTCTCAAGGTCTTTCCTGGAGCGAAAGTAAACACACGGCACTAAATCAAGAATATTGACCTCTCCATAAAAGTTATGACTCGTCCACACCTCCTAAAACAACACGTTTAAACACGCCTCCACTTCTCTCCGTCACAGAGTGGGTTTATCTTCAGATGTCTCCAGAAAGAAAGAAGGCGGA